>OX377618.1:180747295-181015791 GCA_947397865.1 Polietes domitor
ACGATACAATATCTGTGGCAATATTTCACACATCAATGACTTTTTATGTCACATATTTTATTGAACGAACATAAGTATTCTCATTCTTATAGCGATATGTTATATTTTGGAATATAGAAACATACGTAAGAATGTTAGTTATGTATGTATATACCATATACATACATATATGTACATATGTATATTTGATTTGAAAATGTATAAAACACATTTGCAGTAAATTTAACCATTTTATGATGCAAACATTTTTTTCTTCGCCACAGATAGTCAGACTTGGTTGTGGGGTGGAAATCCTCAACTGTCCAGGAGAAAAACACTTTTCTATTCTATGATAACTGTGGTGAATAAAGCTAGTAATTTCAGAACGTTATCTATAAGTTATTTTGACGGATATGTTAATGCTTGCGGAATTCACAAGTTTTTTTTAGCTTTTGATTACACTTTTATGAAACTAATAATTTACCATTCTAATTGGAGCGGATCGTTCACAGAATTCTATAATTCTGAGAGTAGGAGTCATTTATTGCAGCCAAAATTAGATTTACCTCTTTATCTTGTATTTCATCTTAGAAGATATGTAGAGTAAATGAACGACATCGGTCAGTGCATCTAAATTGACATCTTAGCACTGTAAAAGACAACATTTGCAACTGACTTTGATCAGTTTAGTTTGATATTCAAACCTTGTAATGTTGTAGAGAGTGGTAAAAGTTATCAATATAGTTCTGTCCGGCTTTTATCTTTCCTTCCCTTTTATACCCTCCATCTTAGGATGTTTGTAACACCTTGAAATATTCAACGGAGACCCCATTAAGTATATACATATCCTTGATAGTCATAAAATTCTAAGACGAACTAGCCATGTCCGTCCGTCTATTGAAAGCAAAATGTCCATAAATGTGTCTAATAGTCGTAGATTGGTTGGGATTGGGATAACAGGCCGAAACCGTCCAAAAGGAAACATTTTTCCCTCACAAGGACTGAAAATATTAGGGTATATAATATTTTTACACTCCACGAGAGTATTATGTCTTTGTGCATTTGTTTGTAACACCCAAAAGGAAGCGAGATAGACCAATTGTAATTTATACCGATCGGCTTAGAATCTCTTTCTGAGGCGTCTGTCCGTCTGCCTGTATGTCAGTCCGTTTGTCCATCTATTGTTGTAATCAAATTAAAGGTAGCAATTATAGTCCGATCTTAACAGAAATTGGCACAACTAAGTTTTGTGGATCAAGGACGAACGCTATTTAATTTGAGGCAAATCGGTTCAGATTTAGATATTGCCCCCATACAAATGTCGCTCCCGATTTGACATTTTCCGCTCTAGAAACCACATATTGTACTTGATTTTCTTTAAATTTGGCACAACATCTTATAATCCAACTAGAAATATGCAGAAACTGGGTAAAATCGGTTCAGATTTAGATATAGCCCCCAAACAAATGACTCTCCCGATTGGACATTTTCCGCTCTAGAAACCACATATTGTTCTCGATTTTCTTTAAATTTGGCACAACATATTATAATCCAACTAGAAACACCTATGGTGAAATTGGGTAAGATCGGTTCAGATTAAGATATAGCCCCCATACAAATGTCGCTCCCGATTTGACATCTTCCGCTCTAGAAACCACATATTGTACTCGATTTTCTTTAAATTTGGCACAACATCTTATAATCTAACTAGAAACACCTATGCAGAAATTGCGTAAGATCGGTTCAGATTTAGATATAGCCCCCATACAAATGTCGCTCCCGATTTGACATTTTCCGCTCTAGAAACCACATATTGTACTCGATTTTCTTTAAATTTGGCACAACATCTTATAATCGAACTAGAAACAATTGTGCAGAAATGGGGTAAGATCGGTTCAGATTTAGATATAGCCCCCATATAAATGTCGCTCCAGATTTGACTTTTTTCGCTTTAAAAGCCACATATTGTACTCGATTTTCCTTAAATTTGGCACAACATCTTATAATCCAACTAGAAACAATTGTGCAGAAATTGGGTAAGATCGGTTCAGATTTAGATATAGCCCCATACAAATGTCGCTCCCGATTTGACATTTTCCGCTCTAGAAACGACATATTGTACCCGATTTTCTTTAACATTGGCACAATATCTTATAGTCCAACTAAACAAGACTATGGTGAAAGTGGGTAAGATCGGTTCAGATTTAAATATAGCCCAAATACAAATGTTGCTCCCAAAAGTTTAACCGATTTTGGCCAAACTATACACTTTATATTTCACCTATTTCGTTCCAGGTTTCAATATATCCTCATACAAATGTCCTTTCCGATTTAACATTTTTGTCAAACCTATACATTTACAGGATAGAAAGTGGAGTGTATCATAGAGTCGGCTCCGCCCGTCTTTAGCCTTTCCTTACTTGTTTATAATATTTTAGAGTATTTAAGTATGTTTTTATATCCTCCACCTCCAGGATGGGGGTATACTAACTTTGTCATTCTGTTTGTAACGCATTGAAATATCGATCTGGGACCTTATTAAATATATATTCATGATCGTCATAAAATTCTAAGACGAAAGTACATCTAAACGAAAGGAGCTAGGGCGTCCAAATTTTGCATGAATACGTCTTATGGTTGTAGATCGGTTGGGATTGCAAATGGGCAAAATCGGTCCATATGGACTGAAAATTTCCATAATATTTAAAGTATTTCATCATGTTTTTTTTAATATTACTGCTTATATTTGTTTGATATTTGGTATGCGTATTCCCCATATAGCAGAAACGTGCTCAAAAAGGTGATTTTTATTTGTAGACGGTAAAATGGGGCAAAAAGGGATACACATGGTACCTACGACAGCGACAACAGCTAGACACACGATATTCGGTGTGTAGATTCCTCTAATCGAGTGGATACATAATATAAAAGTGTGTTTACCAAATTCGTATTGTTAAGGGGTAAAATGGGTATAGAGAAATAAATATGGTACCAACCAAACGGATGCACCTAGAATAATGAAATTCGGGGTATACATTCCTCTGATTGCCTAGACACGTAAAATAAAGGGTTTTTGAAATTCGTACTTTTAGGTGGTAATTTCTAGTGAGAAGGAACTGAACCCTGATTTACTACTTTTTAAATAGACTAGATGCCTCATTTATGTCTTCTAAAGGATTCTATACACATGTTTACTACGCTAGAGAAGGCACAAATAGTGATGTTCGCAATGCATGTGTTGTTGAACATGGTCGCTGTTAATCAGTTATCGAGTTGGTATTTTTAAATCCCAGTAAAGTTTGTAATAAAGTGGTGAGATTTTTACTTTAAATAAAAAACCATAACAAATTTAAATGTTTTTTACATTCTGCTAGAAGGACAGGACTTTTAAAGGTAATTTTGAAGGCCTTCTTCGGCCGGCTGCCATACGGCATTACGAGTAGTGTAGTAGGCTGCCTTTATAGTCCTGTTTGTGGGCATTATATCCGCTGCTGTCTTCATATGGCAGTGCACGTTCTACACATATGTGCGTTAATGTGTGTTGCAGGATAGCACAAATCAGCAAACTACTCGTACCAAACTTCGTTCAACTCTAGTTAACTCTAAACACAAGTTGACTTAATTTTTCTTTGCCGCTATTCTCTGCGACTCTATGCCAGCCAAGTGCAATAAATTCCTAAGTGTGCCCGATTTTTTATGGCATTTACAACTTATAGTTACTTTGTCAATTGTTGTCGTTGTAGTTGTCCTCTTTTCGCTGTCCTTATTGGCTTCAAAGCAACACACGGGCCAATAAGGACAATAAGCAGAGAGAATTACAAAAAAAAAAATAAATAAAGTGAAGCATTTTCTTAAAGTTAGTGTGTACTTTTTAAGCACTCATATTCAAGTGCACACAGCATGTTTCGTTTGATTATTGTTGTTATTGTCGTTGTAGTTGTTTGTCGCTGGCCTCGAGTGAGTGTATGTCTGGCTTTATGTGAGTACTTGAATGTATGTATGTACGTACGTCCTTATGTGTGTGTGTATTTAAAGTTTATTAAATGTAACATTGGTCCTATATGGGGGCATCTGTTTCGCCCTTTGATACGCACACATTACAAATGTGGCTGTGCTAAGTGAACGAACATGCGTGTGTAACATTAATGTGCATGCGTAGGTATGTGTGCATATATGTATGTATGCATGCTTGGCATGTGGTTTTGTTGTCCTCACTGGTGTTGCCAGGATTTTTCTAAGCTTTTCCTCTACATCGTTATAAAGACCCATAAATTTACATTCGCGACTAGTAGTACCTAAGACACCGCAGTGCATCCGGAAAGTTCTGTTATATTCAGTCTAAAGATTAAGATATTTGATCAGATAACTAATATAAATTCCTATATTCAATGTCGTGAAGTAATTACTTCCCTGGCGGGTCACATATAGGAATATCAAACCCGAAAGCCACCGTCCACCGGTTTTTTGAAATGCCAATTTCGACAAACCGGGGAACCGATGTCTTCATATCGTTTGGCCGTTTTTTTATACTCTCCACGAGAGTATTATGTCATTGTGCATTTGTTTGTAACACCCAAAAGGAAGCGAGATAGACCCATTGTTAATTATACCGATCGACTTAGAATCCCTTTTTGACTCGATTTAGCAATGTCCGTCTGTCTGTCCATCTATTCTTGTAATCATGATACAGGTCGCAATTGTAGCCAGAACCAAATGAAACTTTGCACAACGTAGTTTTTCGGGATCAGGACGAACGCTATTTAATTTGAAGAAAATCGGTTCAGATTTAGATATAGCCACCATACGAATTTCACTCCCGATTTGACTTTTTCCGCTTTAGAAACCACATATTGTATCATATTGTCTTCAGATTTGGCAAAACATCTTATATTTAAACTACAAACACCTGTGGTGAAAATGGGTCCGATCGGTTCAGATTTACATATAGCTGCCATACAAACGTCTCCTCCGATTTGACTCTTACCGCTCTAAAAACAACATATTTTAACAGATTTTCTTCAAATTTGGCAAAACATCTTATATTTCAACTAGAAACACCCATGGTGAAAATCGGTTCAGATTTAGATATAGCTCCTATACAAATCTCGGCCTATATTTAACTTTTTGCGTTGTAGAGGCCACATAGTTAAACCAATTTTCTTCAAATTTGGCACAAAACCTTATATTTGAACTGAAAATATATGTGGAAAAAATGAGCCAGATCGGTTCAGAATATTGCTTCAATACAAATTTTGCCCTCAATTTGAGTTTTTCCACTCTAGAAACCACATATTCTATCAGATTGCCTTCAAATTTGGCAAAACATCTTAAATTTCAACTAGAAACACTCATGGTGAAAATGAGTCAGATCAGTTCAGATTTAGATATAGACTCCATACGAATTTCATACCCGATTTGACTCTTTTCACTCTAGAATTTGGCAAAATATTTTATATTTCTACTAGAAACACACATGGTCAGATCGGTTCAGATTTTTATATAGCCAGCATACCTGGCTTGATTTTTTCCGCACCAGAAACCACGTATTTTCACCGAATTTCTTCCAATTGAGCATAACACGTTAAACTTGAACTGGAAGAACCTATTGTGTAAGTGGGTCACTTCTCGATTTGACAAATTGGGTCAGGTCATATTAGCCTATGATTAGGAAATATACAAAAATTTTTCCAGTTTTCACTTTTTTACTGAATTGAAATGTATTCGGCTAGATAGTGAAGTGTATCATATAGTCGGCCCCGCCCGATTTTTTGGATATATCGTACATAAGACGATTACGATACTTGCACAATAAAATATGGAAATATTGAAGATTAGTTTACTAGATATGTGTACAGGAACTGGGGTAGAGTGATTAGATTGAGCCAACAAATTGATTTGGGATATTGATATGGACGCGTATTATGTAGATGTAGGATTGAAACTGGGCGATATCGGTCCAAAGACAACATTTTCCCCTCACAAGGACTGAAAATACCCTAAGCATGGGTATTTAAGCATGTTTTTTTCAATATATCAGCTTATATTTAATTGATATTGGGTATGCGCATTCCCTTTATAACGAACGTGCACCATAAAGTGATTCTAATTCGTCGGGGGTAAAATGGGGCAAAAAGGGATAACAATAGTATCTATCAAACGACAACAGCTAGAAACATAAAATTCGGTGTATACATTCCTCAGATTGCGTAGACACGTAAAATAAAGGAATTTGTCGAACATTACTTTTATGTGGGTTAAAATGAACAATATAATATTTGAATTATTTCAAAACACGCTTATTAAGCAAGGCTACCAATACGTCAATTCAAAAAATATATATTCATCTATTTATATTTTCAAAAAGCTTTAATACCATAAATATTGGTAGATAGTGGGTGCTACACTTGGTTGTATTTCCATTCTATTTTAATTTCAAAAGTAAAAATTTTGAAAATCCATTATCAGACGTACATAGAGCAAAATAACCTAACTTCATGATTCAACCAATTTTTGTCGTAAAAGAAAAAGTACGAATTTGGAAAAAACTTTTTATATTGCGTGTGTATATGTATACACCGAATTCCATCATTCCAGCTGCGGCCATTTATTGGTACCATTTTTACCCCCTTAAGAGTACGACTATCTAATATCTCTTTATTTGACGTTTCTACCCAATTAGAATTTCATTATTCTAGCTGTAGTCGTATCCCTTGAAAGTACGAATTTGGAATAAAACCTTTTATTTTCCATGTCTAAGTAGTTAAAGGAATGTATACTCCGAATTTCATAACTCTAGCTGCGGTCATTTCATTGGTACTATTTGTATCCCCTTTTTTCATTTTAACCCCAAAAAGTACGAATTTTGAAAAATTTGTGTATTTTACGTGTCTATGCAATTTGATTATTCTAGGGGCAGCCGTTTGGTTGGTACCATTTGTATCGCACTATTCCCATTTTACCCCTTAATAGTACTAATTTGGAATAAAATACTTTTATATTATGTATCTACTCTATTAGATGAATGTACACGCCGAATTTAGTGTTTCTAGCTGTTGTCGTTTAATATGTACCATTTTTATCCCTTTTTGCCGAATACGATAGGGGGAATATGCATAACCAATATCAGGTAAGTCCAAGTAGACATATTGCAAAAATATGCTTAAATACTCTAAAATATTAGGGATTATTATGGGTATTTTTAGTCCTTGTGAGGGAAAAATGTTTCCCTTTGGGCCGCTTTTGCACAGTTTCAATCCCAACCGATCTACGACTATAAGACGCATTTACGTTCTAGCTCCTTTCGTTTAGGTGCTAGCGTGCTTTCAACAGACGGACGGACGAACATGGCTAGATCATCTTAGAATTTGATGACGATCAAGAATATATACTTTAAAAGGTCTCAGGTCGATATTTCAAGGTGTTACAAACGGAATGACAAAGTTAGTATACCCCATCCTGGAGGTGGAGGGTATAAAAAGGGATACAAGTTGTATGCAGCTAAAATCACGGAATTCGGTGTATACATTCCTCTGACTGTAAGGTTATATTGCACTGTGTACGTGAAAGATAATGGATTTTCAAAATTTGTACTTTGGAATTAGAATAGGATATAAATACAACCAACCAAACGGCTGTAGGTGAAAATGCACCCACTCCCCCAATATTTAGGGCATTTAAGCTTATTTGTCTTATATATACTTTTTGAACTGATTTGAATTATTATTTCGATATATATAATACAACATTTGTTTGTTACTGCACTTCTGTAAAATCGACAGCCTCTGTGGAATGCAATCCATGGTTGAGGGTATATAAGTTCGGCCCGGCCTTCACTTAACGTATTATTATACCTTCACTCTACTCTCATTTGGGATAGAAAAAAGTGTAACGAATTGAAGGAGTGACTTAAGACCCTAAGTATGTTTGGACGAAATCCGATTTACGACTTTTTGAGGTGTTTGAGCCATGTCCGTCCGTCCGTCCGCCTGTCTGGCTGGTGTACACGATAACTCTCGAAAGGAGTTAAGGAAACGATTCAAACTTTGCACATCGTAATATTTTTCCCAAACTTAGTTTAAGTTCGAAGATGGGAGAAATTGCCACGCCCCTTCTAGTACGTCCCACATAAAAAGCATATATTCCAATGTTAAATTAAAACCCATATAACTTCCACACGGATAATCGGAATCAGCAATATATTGGTATTTGATAATGTTTTTATAATCACTTTAAGTATACTAAATATGACGGGTTTTGCCACGCCCCTTCCAGTACCTCCCACACAAATCACGCAAAATTACGAAAAATTAAAGCTGTTATAACTTCTATACTGATGATCGGAATACTGTGAAATTTGATATTCAGCAATGCTTTTTTAGTGGTTACATTCGCATGGAATATGGCACCTCCCACACAAAGTGACCAAAAACCGATATAACATCCATACAGGTAGTCATAATCATTTGCAATTTTATAATTATAAATGTTTTTATAATCACTTTAAACCTAAAATATATTTACGCTTTAGCCACGCCCCTTGTACCTCCCACACAATTGTCTCTATCCTAGGTAATATTAAATCCTTTATAACTTATATACTGGCGCATGGAATCCACTACGACTTGATACTTGATCATGATTTTACAATTGTTTTATAAATGTAAATTTATAAAGACTGGTATCATGTGACACGAACCTTCTGGCACCTTCCACACAAATTATCCTACCCTACATAAAATATTATTCCTTATATCTTCCGTATATATGTTCTCTGAGGGTATATGTAAGTCAGTTTAGCAGGCTGAAGCTTACTTACTTGTTTTCTTGTTTATTTTAATATTTTATTTTAATTTGCTTTATATTTAGATTCAACCTTGGTAGTCTTCCTTTTAACAACTATTTCCAACTCAAAATGGCAAGGATGGAACATTTAGCCCTACCTTTTTAAAAAGGGCGTAGAAGCCACGTGATATTATTGACGGAACAAAATTTCATCCTAGCTATCTTGACAGTAGCCTTTCTTGTCATCTCCATTGTTCAATGGCAGTTTCAAGAACACTTTCAGAAATATTGTCTAGCAATTTAAGATGAATTCAGTTTCCATTTAAAATATTATTTCTCTCTTCGCAGTTCATGTATACATAAATAGAAAACAAGATAACGATGGAAAAACTGACCATTAATATTAAATTATAATCTAAAACACAAGGTTTTAATATTGCTTTTTATTCAATAAGCTCCAAAAAGTGTAGAAATAAAAGAGGTATTAAAAAACAGTTTTGTAAAAATATAAAGATCGACAATTTTTTTTTTGAGTAAAAGGGATAAAATTGGTTCCAATCAAATGACTACAGTTAGAATACCGAAATTCGGTATGCACATTCCTATGACTGTATTGAAGTGCAAAATCAATGAAATTTTCGAAATTTGTACTTTCATGACGAAACGGGGAGAAATGGGATAAAAGTGGTATTTAACAAGTAGCTGCAGCAAAAGCTGCAAAGGGCTAAAATTGGTACTGACCAAATAGATCTAGCCAGAATCATAAAATTTGGTGCGTACATTAGGATGGGTCACGAAAATAAATGGCAGCGGTCACCCGCAGAAATGAAGACTGAATTATTTAATGATGATCTGCAAAATATTTCGTCACTGGGCCAAGCCACCTGTTAGCTAAACGCTCCTGAAAATACATCTAAAACTCATGTTTCCCCCGTGGACTAGGGTATTATAAGTTAGTTTTCCGCCAAATGTTTGTAACACCAATAAATAATCGAGCTAGACCCACCTTTACCGATGTCTGTCTGTCCGTCCGTCTGCTGTCCACTCTACAGGTCGCAATTGCTTTCCGATTATCATGAAATTTGGCAGAAGTTACTTTTTTTGGCCAAGGACGATCGGTATTGAATTTGGAGGAAATCGGTTCAGATTTAGATGTAGTCCCCATACAAATGTCGCTCCCGATTTCACTTTTTCCGCTTTAGAAACCACATATTATACACGATTTTATTTAAAATTGGCACAACATCTTATAGTACAACTAAAAACACCCATGGTGAAAGCAGGTTAGATCGGTTCAGATTTAGATATAGTCCCCATACAAATGTCGCTCCCGATTTGACTTTTACCGCTCTAGAAACCACATATTGTACCCGATTTTCTTTAAAATTGGCACAACATCTTATAATCCAACTAAAAACATCTAAGGTGAAAGTGTGTAAGATCGGTTCAGATTTAGATATTGCCCCAATACAAATGTTGCTCCCGAATGTTTAACCTATTTTGGCCAAACTTTACATATTATATTTCACCAATAAAAATACATGGTGAAAGCGGGTCACATCATTCCAGGTTTCAATATATCACCATACAGATGTCCTCTCCGATTTAACATTTTTTGTCAGACTACATCTTACATCAGAACTTCATCAAATTTTGCAAATCATTATAAGTTTCAACTAGGAATACGTACCATGAATGAAAACTATGCAGGCCCATATTTTGCCACAGGCCTCAAGTCCCCCTTCAAATGTCCGTCCGATTCATCCTATTACCGCTGTATAATCTGTATTTATCATTGGATCTGGATCAATTTTTCCAGATCATTTTATATTTACTGTACTCGGAATATCTGCTGGAAAGTTGGATCAATTACTTTATTATTTACCATATTCATTAAATTTGACTAAAGATGAATTTATAGTATAATTTATATGAACTACATAAAATTGATCCCATGAAATACCTGGCTTTAGTAATCAAAGCGAGGTATATACGCAGGGAGTGGTGTAGGGTATTATATAGTCGGCCCCGCCTGACTTTAGCCTTACTTGTTTTAGCTTACATTTTGTCCGATTTTTTCTGAATTAATAGACCCTTGAGAGCACTTAAAATGCAAAATTTTATTTTTGTCTTAGAGTAACTCATTGGTCGTATTATTGGACTTTTATATTGATTTTTTGAAGGGATCAATACCTTTCGAATGATGCCTAAATGATGAATATCGGCTGAGAACTGACGTCGCTGACTCCATGTTTGTAAAATAATTTAATATAGGTGATGAATTTTCATAGCCTAAATTTTCAAACTCTTTTTACAAAAATGAGCGCTGCTGTGTCAATTTCCTTCCGATGTTTATCATTTAGGCATCATTCGAAAGGTATTGACTTCCGCTATTTATTTACTCACATTAAATTTTCAACTTCCACAATGAAAAACCACAAAAAATACTGTAAAGTCCCAGTAATACGACCAATAAGTAACTCTAAGACAATAATCAAAATTTATATTTAAAGTGCTTTCAGGGGTCTACTATTTCAGGCAAAAAAATATTAAAAATTCAGCACAAAAAACAAGTAAGGAAAGGCTAAAGTCGGGCGGGCCGACTATATAATACCCTACACCACTCCCTGCGTATGTACCTCGCTTTGATTACTAAGCCCAGGTATTTCATGGGAGCAATTTTATGTAGTTCATACAAATTATATAAATTATATTCATATAATTTATATGCTATAAATTCATCTTCAGTCAAATTTAACGAGTATGGTTAATAATATGGTAATTGATCTAATTGTCCGACAGACAAATACAAATTATACAGTAGTATACCAAGTCATTTCAAAGTATGGACATATGGACATCACCCAAACAATTCTCATTGCAATTCAATTCGGTAAAAAAGTGAAATCGGGAAGGATTTTTGCATGTTGTGTTTGCATGTGTTTGACAAAAAATGTTAAATCGGAAAGGACATTTGTATGGGGGTATATTGAAACCTGGAACCTGTTTATTGGTGAAATATAATATGTAAAATTTGGCCAAAATCGGTTAAACATTCGGGAGCAACATTTGTATGTGGTCTATATCTAAATCTGAACCTATCTTACCCACTTTCACCATAGATGTTTCTAGTTCGATTATAAAATGTTGTGCCAATTTTAAAGAAAATCGTGTACAATATGTGGTTTCAAGAGCGGAAAATTTCAAATCGGGAGCGACATTTGTATGGGGGCTATATATAAATGTGAACCTATCTTACCGAATTATTGCATAGGTGTTTCTAGTTAGATTATAAGATGTTGTGCCAAATTTAAAGAAAATCGGGTACAATATGTCGTTTCTAGAGCGGAAAATGTCATATCGTGAGCGAGATTTGTATGGGGTCTATATCTAAATCTGAACCGATCTAGCCCGCTTTTGCCACAGGTGTTTCTAGTTAGATTATAAGGTGTTGAGCTAAATTTGAAAAATATCGGGTACAATATGTGCTTTTTAGAGCGGAAAATGTCAAATAGGTAGCGACATTTGTATGGGGGCTATATCGACATCTGAACCGATCTTACCCAATTTTTGCATACGTGTTTCTAGTTGGATTATAAGATGTTCTGCCAAATTTAAAGAAAATCGGGTGTCGTTTCTAGAGCGAAAAATGTCAAATCGGGAGCGACATTTGTATGGGGGCTATATCTAAATCTGAACCGATCTTACCCAATTTTTGTATAGGTGTTTCTAGTTGGATTATAAGATGTTCTGCAAAATTTAAACAAAATCGGGTACAATATGTGGTTTCTAAAGCGGAAAAAGTGAAATAGGGAGCGACATTTGTATGGGGGCTATATCTAAATCTGAACCGATCTTACCCAATTTTTGCATACGTGTTTCTAGTTGGATTATAAGATGTTCTGCCAAATTTAAAGAAAATCGGGTATAATATGTCGTTTCTAGAGCGAAAAATGTCAAATCGGGAGCGACATTTGTATGGGGGCTATATCTAAATCTGAACCGATCTTACCCAATTTTTGCACAGGTGTTTCTAGTTGGATTTTAAGATGCTGTGCCAATTTTAAAGAAAATCGGGTACAATATGTGGTTTCTAAAGCGGAAAAAGTGAAATAGGGAGCGACATTTGTATGGGGGCTATATCTAAATCTGAACCGATCTTACCCAATTTTTGCGTACGTGTTTCTAGTTGGATTATAAGATGTTCTGCCAAATTTAAAGAAAATCGGGTATAATATGTCGTTTCTAGAGCGGAAAATGTCAAATCGGGAGCGACATTTGTATGGGGGCTATATCTAAATCTGAACCGATCTTACCCAATTTTTGCACAGGTGTTTCTAGTTGGATTATAAGATGCTGCGCCAATTTTAAAGAAAATCGGGTACAATATGTGGTTTCTAAAGCGGAAAAAGGGAAATAGGGAGCGACATTTGTATGGGGTCTATATCTAAATCTGAACCGATCTTACCCAATTTTTGCGTAGGTGTTTCTAGTTGGATTATAAGATGTTGTGCCAAATTTAAAGAAAATCGGGTACTATATGTGCTTTATAGGGCGGAAAAAGTCAAATGGGGGCTATATCTAAATCTGAACCGATTTCCTCCAAATTCAATACCGATGGTCCTTGGCCAAGTTTCATGCCAATCGGACAACAATTGCGACCTGTAGAGTGCGAACAAGCTTAGATGGACAGCAGACGGACAGACAGACATCGTTAAATCGACTCAGCTGGTGATTCTAAGCCGATCGGTATACTTAAAGGTGGGTCTAGCTCGATTATTTCTTGGTGTTACAAACATTTGGCGCGAAACTAACTTATAATACCCTAGACCACGAAGTGGTGTAGGGTATAAAAATTGCATGGGAAAACAGACGGCTTGATCTGGGTACGAAATATTTTGCAAATCATCATTAAAGATTCCAAACATTATTTTTATGAGGTGACTGAAAGTGTTTTTCCATTTGTATGGATCGCGACCCAGCCTAGTGTACATCCGTCTGATTGTGTAGAATAAATGTTTAATTTAGGGAAAACTGAACGAAAGGGATAAGAATGGTACAAACCAAGCGGCTTCAGCTAGAATCATGAAAATATATTTATACATTTATATCACTTCGAAGACGCGCAAAATAATATAAAAGGCTCTCTCCAAATTCGTACTTTTAGGGCCAAAACGGGGTAAAGGATATAAAACTGGTACCATGCAATTGGCTGTAGCTAGAATCGTAAATTAAGGTATTTACATCCGATTGCTTTTCGAAATCCGTACTTTTAAATGAAACGAAATTCGATATGTATGCTCTGGACTGTGCGGAATGTTCGAATTGAAAATCGATTCGGAAGCAAAACTTTATTCCGTAACAACGAATGAAAATACCCGCACCTGTATTTAATATGTACATTTCATTGAAGATTGCTGTCTTTATGAAGAATTATTTTGATATACATAGTCAAGGACTAGCAAGTAATAAAAAACATATTTACCCTATAAGTGGATGTGGATTGATTATTCTATGTGTGGATAAGAATAATCAATCAACATAATTTATTTATCAAATATAGCTATTAGCATGTAAAATTTTTAAAAACATTCTCACGACTCGTGCCAAGTGGTACGGTTATTGACCAAACTAGCTTGTAAGTTTGCATATAAAAATATTTCAATGGAATTTTTAGAAAAATAAAAATAAATTCGGCTACGATTTTTTCACAAAGGTGTGCTCATTTCATCACCTGTAACTCAGTGAAAAAACATCGGAATGATTATTTTTTCATTATTTGTGAACACTTTAAATCACGTTTACGAATTTTCTCTCTTATCAGTGTACCATAGCTCGTGAAACCACAAATGTTTACATGCTTTTCTGTTTTTTATCGATAGGTATAAAGCTTTTGTAACACTTTGGTTATTCTAATAAAATGAGATAAATATATTCTGCACAAACGCTAATTAGGTCCCTTAATTTTATTTGTATACCCTCCACCTCCAGGATGGGATGGTATACTAAATTTGTCATTCCGTTTGTAACACCTTGAAATATCGACCTAAGACCCTATAAAGTATACATATTCTTGATCGACATAAAATTCTAAGACGATCTAGCCATGCCCGTCCGTCTCTTGAAAGCACGCTAGCACCTAAACGAAAGGACCTAGAACGTTCAAATTTTCCATAAATGCGTCTTATAGTCGTAGATCGGTTGGGATTGAAACGGGGCGAAATGAGCCCAAAAGGAAAAAAGTCCCTCACAAGGAATAAAAATACCCACAATATTCCCTAATATTTTAGAGTATTTAAGCATATTTTACCAATATGTCTGCTTGCACTTACTTGATATTGGGTGTGCGCATTCACAAGAACGTGCACCATAAAGTGATTTTTATTCGTATTCGGCAAAAAGGGATAAAAATGGTACATATCAAACGACAACAGCTAGAAAGACGAAATTCGGTATGTACACTCCTTTAATTGAGCAGATACATAATATAAAAGTATTTTTTCCAAATTCGTACCTTTAAGTGGTGAAATGGGAATAGAGGGATAAAATTGGTACCAACCAAACGGCTGCACCTAGAATAATGAAATTCGGTGATTGCGTAGACACGTAAAATAAACGGATTTTTTCAAAATACGTACTTTTTGAGGTAAAAATTGAAAAAAGGATAAAAATAGTACTTTCCAAATGAACGCTGCTAGAATCATGAAATTCGGAATATACTTTCCTCTGACTGCGTAGACACTAAAAATAAGAGTTTGGTTTTTCCAAAATCGTAATTTCAAGGGATGCAGTGGGTACAGAGGGATTGCAATAGTACCAACTAAATGCCTTACTAGAATGATGAAATTCGGTGTGCACATCCCTTCTATTGCATACTCACGTAAAATGAAGAGATTTTAGGAAGTCGTACTCTTAAGGGGGTAACATAGGAAAAAGGGGACAAAATGGTACCAACCATTTGGCGCAGCTAGAATCATGGAATTCGGTGTATACATTCCTCTGACTGCACAGACACCCAAAATAGAAAGATTTTCACAATTTGTTTACTTTTACGGCAAATATTGGTTGCATCATGACGTTAGGTTATTTTTAGGAATTAAAATAGAATGGAAATACACCCAACTGTAGCACCAATATTTATGGTATTTAGCTTTTTTGAAAAAAAAAAAAAAATATATGAGAATATTTATTTTTTTAATTGACTTGAAGTATAATTTCGATATATAGTGTAAACGTATTGGTAGCCTTGCCTTGTAAGCGTGGTTTGAAATAAAAAAATATTATATTTATGTATAAAATTATTTTTTAAATATTTGTATTTGTTTTGCTTTGGTTATATTAAAAAATATATTTTCCTGTAATATTACTGCACATCCACATCTGTGGAATCCAATCCATGGTGGAGGGTATATAAAGTTCAGCCCGGTCGAACTTAACGCCGTTTTTAATTGGTTTTTCTTCAAAAATTCTCTTACAATCTTTTCCCAAGAAAAAAATCCTGAAACTATGAAAAATCCCCTAAAATTAGTGCCGCCTGACATGGCAACACTGGAGCTCATACTCATTTATGTATTCACTTACAAATGTATGTATGGTCGCATGTTTGTTCATACAACAACTGTAGTTGTGCTGCCACTGTCATGATTCCCAGCGGAAACTAACGAAATGAATTCAACATTTGGCAACAGCGTTTCTGGCATGACAAGACGGAAAAGTAGCTCAACACAGCATGTGGTATGACAGACTAAATTGCCATGTTTGAATATGCCCGAATGTACAGTAATCTGTGAAAAAATGGGTACAACTTGGTCCAGAAATACAAGAAAAATTTTATTTTTCTGTTTCATACGTATAATAATATTTTGCTCTCCGCCGCAACCCTGGAAGACATATATGAATATGTGAGGGGTATGCACCAACTAGTTAGAGCACTAGATATAATGCAACAAAGTTCATTTACACCAGTTGAAAAATATAGATTTTAGGCATTAAATTAAATTTATTAATTTGTTCTTGTATATTTTGAAAATAGGACATCAGTTAAATAACCTCAAAGGAATTTAGAAATGGATAACTGTAATAATTCGTTCGCTTAGAATATGATAAATTTCCACAAAAATTTAATTTAATAAGTTGTAAAAGATTTTATACACGAATATGGCTGCTAATAATATTTTTCTTCTGATCCACGATCGAATTTAAGAAATGACGGTCAATTTTCTTAAAAAATATATTTTTTTAATTTAACTTAAATTAGATATTGCTTCCAAGATTATTTGCTGTTCATTCACAGTTTCAAATTTGCTCTTAGTCCTTCCATATTTATACACTCCATGAGAGTATTATGTCTTTGTTCGTTTGTTTGTAACACCCAAAATGAAGCGAGATAGACCCATTGTTAAGTATACCGATCTACTTAGAATCACTTTTTGAGTCGATTTAGCAATGTCCGTCCGTCCGTCCGTCCGTCTTTCTGTCTGTCCGTCTGTCTGTCTGTCTGCCTTTCCGTCTGTCTGTCCGTCTGTTTGTCCGTCTGTGTGTCCGTCTGTCTGTCCGTCTTTCCATCCGTCTGTCCATCCATTGTTGTAATTAAATTACAGGTAGCAATTATAGTCCGATCTTAACAAAAACTGGTACAAATAATTTTTGTGGATCAAGGACGCAAGCTTTTTAATTTGAGGCAAATCGGTTCAGATTTAGATATAGCTCCCATACAAATGTCGCTCCCGATTTGACATTTTCCGCTCTAGAAACCTCATATTGTAAACGATTTTCTTTAACTTTGACACAATATCTTATAATCCAACTAGAAACACCTGTGCAGAAATTGGGTAAGATCGGTTCAGATTTAGATATAGCCCCCATACAAATCTCGCTCACGATTTGACATCTTCCGCTCTAGAAACCCCATATTGCACTCGATTATCTTTAAATTTAGCACAACATCTTATAATCCAACTAGAAACACGTATGGAGAAATTCGGTAAGATCGGTTCAGAGTTAGATATAGCCCCCATACAAATGTCGCTCCCGATTTGACATTTTCCGTTGTAGAAACGACATATTTTTCCCGATTTTCTTTAAATTTGGCACAACATCTTATAATCCAACCAGAAACACCTATGCAGAAACTGGGTAAGATCAGTTCAGATTTAGATATAGCCCCCATACAAATGCCGCTCCCGATTTGACTTTTGCCGCTTTAGAAACCACATATTGTACTCGATTTTCTTTAAATTTGGCACAACAGCTTATAATCCAAGTAAAAAAACCTATGGTGAAAGTGGATAAGATCGGCTCAGATTTAGATATAGTCCAAATACAAATGTTGCTCCCAAATGTTTAACCGATTTTGGCCAAACTATACATATTATATTTCACCTATTTATTCTTTCCGATTTAATTTTTTTGTCAAACGTTTTCACTTTTTCACCGAATTAAATTGTATTCGAATAGAAAGTGGAGTGTATCATAGAGTCGGCCCGCCCGACTTTAGCCTTTCCTTACTTGTTTATTTTATAGTTGTGTACATCTTGTTTTAAGTTTGGCTTTGACAGTGTACTCTCATGGAGCAGCACGAGAGTACACTGTATTTATTTAACTCTAGTTCTGTTGTTTCTGCTCTGGCTGATGAACACTTCTGGGCCCCCCGTAGACAAAAGTGACGCAGTTTTAGTTTTTGTGTAGCTCATTGTTTCATATTTTATTGCTGCATCACTTTGGACGGCAACTTCCTTTGTGCTAGGACCATTTTTGGTTTCTTGACGTTTTTCCAAGTATTCCGTTCTAATTTTTCCTTAGCATCTTTAGTTTTGTTGGATATGTATAAATACGTTTTTTTTTGTTTCCAGGGCATTATTTGCAGGAAGTTAAAAAAGTAATAAAAATTCGGCGTTAAAACCAACAATTTATAAATGATACAGTAGCACCAATTTTGATGTGTGTAGTTATCATCTGCGAAGTAAAGTAATAGTAATTTCTGAATTAAATACAATTTAAAGTTAAAAGTCAATTGTTTGACCAAATTAATTTTTTGTTCAATTTACTGAACATAATTAACATAATTTAAAAAGTTAGTTCTTTTATTCTAACAAAAAAGTCCAAGAGAGCCGATTCTGTGAGTCTATGTTATGTTTTTTATATGTTCTTCAAAAAGGCATTAATCATGTATCCAGCAGAACCGATTCCGTAGCTCCTGATATAATGTAAAATGTGTATTCTGGAGCAGTAATAGAGTAAATTGGAGAGATATTTGTGTGGAGTCTACATCTAAATCTGAACCGATTTCCTCAAAATTCAATAACGACTTTGGTCCAAAAAATACTTTGCCAAATTTCAATGCAATCGGACAAAAATTACGACCAGTAATTTGCGAAAAGTATTTAAGTGGACAGCAGTCGGACAAACATTGTTAAATCGACTATGATCCTATGCCGATCGGATCAGGTTCGATTATCTCTTGGTGTTACAATCATTTCACGAATGATAGGATATAATAATTAAAGAAAGACTACAGTCGGCGGGCCGACTTTACGATACCCTACAACACTGCCTGCTTCTGTTTCTAGTTTTGATAACAAAACCTAGATGTTTTAGTATCGATGCGGCGATTTTATGTAGCCCTTATAAATTCATCTTTAGTCAAATTTAACGAATATGACAAAATTAATGAAAATCTTTTCCGCTCCACTTTTACTGTCACTATTCCTAACCGAAATACAACGTTATGTGGAAAATACATCTAAAATCTCATCGAAAACATGGATCTATGTGGTCCACTTTAACAGTAGGTGGTCCGACATGAAATAATACAGGAAAATTTGGTCAAGATCCGATGTAATATAAGGGTTTTAAGGCGTTAATAATGAAAATTGGAGGGACAGTTGCAATTCCCGAAAAAAGTTTTGTTTTTGTATTTAAACGGGATCATTTCTTAACCTTATTTTGCTCCAAACTATACAAATACTTTTCGAAGTCGTCAGAAGGAGTTGATTCGTGAGATGTATCGCACAATTGAGAATCTGGACTAAAAGTTTTTTGCATTCTTTCTGCCAGTTCATATAATCTTCGCCATGCCACTAAAACTTTTTCATGGTTTAATAAAATTATTTTTAAACGGTCGACACATGTTCCCGCCAATAGAATAGAATTCTTCCACATTTCGGTCTCTCTTCTAGTCATTGAAGAAACAATATCGTTTGCAATTTCATTTTCAAATTTCTCCGATTTAAATATAAGTTCCTTCCATTCCCTGTAGAAACCACCTGGTGTCAAATTCTCGCTTTGACATTCTTTGGTTACAATATAAGACCCTGTAAAACCTTTTGGAGAACAATGGCTTGTTCCCAATATATTTCTGTTAATGAGAGGTCATTATCGTCCAAATCGTTTAAATAACTTTTTTTTTTCAATTAGACGTTTGAGCATTAAATACGTACTTCCCCAACAAGTCGCTTGGTCTATAATAGTATCTTTGCCGGCATGTATCTTCAAAATTACATCAATAAATGAATACCACATTAACTTTACTTTTATTTTAATTTTTTGCAATTATAAAACATTCTAATTGTGTTCACAGAACATGTCTCAGGCTAATATTTTAAGATTTTAAAGTTATTATTTATTAATTAAAATTTCAGCCTAATATTAAAATTTATATTATAATTTATAATAACAAAAGAAAACATTTACCCGGAGTCGGAGTCGACCATTTTTTTTCGACTCTGACTCCAGCAAATTTCTCCGACTCCGACTCCAACTCCGACTCCGCAGCCCTGTTTGTTAGATCAAAGTTGGAATATGCTTCTATTGTTTGGAGTCCATTTTACACAATTCACATAAACCGTATTGAACGGCTACAAAAGAAATGTATTAATATTGCTTTATTTTCTATTAATTTTACTGACCCTGTGCCTTCTTAGCGCTTTCTAGTGATCTAGTGACATGATCCTGAAAATTGTATGCTAATCCAATGTAAATTGGAGGGATATTGGAATGGAGGGTATATCTAAACCTGGACCGATTACCTAAAAATTTAAAAGTGATTGTTTTTGGCCCAAAAAATACTTCTGCCAAATTCCATGGCAATAGGAATCTAAAATAATAATAATTTGGGTTTTAAATGCCCAAAATAAAAAAATATGCTGCGCAACGCGAAAGAATCGAAAAATACGAAGTTTGCCACAACACAAAAATTAGCATATGTAACACTTTGCGACAGTATTTTTTGATGAAAATGAACAGGAACATATACACGTGAGATATTTATACACGTTGTATATAGGAGAACTACATATGTACTCAACTTTCCATTTGGTGATCTTTTTCCTTGTTGCACGACTTTTAATTTCCAAAGTTTTAATAATTTATTTTCATACTTTCGCGAGTCAATTAAATGCTACATGCGTATCAAATGAAAGGGAAGAGTATATTTATAAAAAAACTTTAAATATAACAAGTAAGGAAAGGCTAAAGTCGGGCGGGGCCGACTCTATGATACACTCCACTTTCTATCCGAATACAATTCAATTCGGTGAAAAAGTAAAAACGGGAAGGATTTTTGTATCCTGTAAATGTATGTGTTTGACAAAAAATGTTAAATCGGAAAGGACATTTGTACGAGGATATAATGAAACCTGGATCGAAATAGGTGAAATATAAAGTATATATAGTTTGGCCAAAATCGGTTAAACTTTTGGGAGCAACATTTGTATTTGAGCTATATTTAAATCTGAACCGATCTTACCCACTTTCACCATAGGTTTGTTCAGTTGGACTATAAGATGTTGTGCCAATTTTAAAGCAAATCGGTGTGGTTTCTATAGCGCAAAAGCCAAATCGGGAGCGACATTTGTATGTGGGCTATATCTACATCTGAACCGATCTAGCCCGCTTTAGCCACAGGTGTTTCTAGTTAGATTATAAGACGTTGTGCCAAATTTAAAGAAAATCGAGCACAATATGTGACTTTTAAAGCGGCAAAAGTCAAATCAGGAGCGACATTTGTATGGGGGCTATATCTAAATCTGAACTGATCTTACCCAATTTCAGCATAGGTGTTTCTAGTAAGATTATAAGATGTTGTGCCAAATTTAAAGAAAATCGAGTACAATATGTGGTTTCTAGAGCGGAAAATGTCAAAACGGGAGCGTAATTTGTATTGGGCCTATATCTAAATCTGAACCGATCTTACCCAATTTCTGCATAGGTGTTACTAGTTAGATTATAAGATGTTGTGCCAAAATTAAAGAAAATCGAGCACAATATGTGACTTTTAAAGCGGCAAAAGTCAAATCAGGAGCGACATTTGTATGGGGGCTACATCTAAATCTGAACCGATATTACCCAATTTCAGCATAGGTATTTCTAGTTGGAGTATAAGATGTTTTGCCAAATCTGAAGACAATCTGATGCAATATGTGGTTTCTAGAGCGGAAAATTTCAAATCGGGAGCGAAATTTGTATGGGAGCTGTATATAAATCTGAACCGATCTGACCTATATTCACCATGGGGGTTTCTAGTGGAAATATAAGATGTTTTACCAAATCTGAAGACAATCTGATACAATATGTGGTTTCTAGAGCGGAAAAAGTCAAAGCGGAAGTGAAATTTGTATGGGAGCTATATATAAGTCTGAACCGATCTAACACATTTTTACCACAGGTGTTTCTAGTTGAAATATAAGATGTTTTGCCAATTTTAAAGAAAATCTGTTGTAATATGTGGTATCTAGAGTTAAAAGAGTCAAATCGGGAGTGAAATTCGTATGGGGGCTATATCTAAATCTGAACCGATTTTATTCAAATTAAATAGCTTTCGTCCTTGTCCCGAAAAACTTCATTGCGAAAAGTTTCATTTAGTTTGGTCTATAATTGCGACCTGTATCGTGATTACAAGAATAGATGGACGGACGGACAGACGGACATTGCTAAATCGTGAGATTCTAAGTCGATCGGTATAATTAACAATCGTTATCTCGTTTCCTTTTGGGTGTTACAAACAAATGCACAAAGACATAATACTCTCGTGGAGTGTATAATGATTTTTATACCCTACACCACTTCTAGTCTAGGGTATTATAAGTTAGTTTCGCGCCAAATGTTTGTAACACCAAGAAATAATCGAGCTAGACCCAACTTTAAGTATACCGATCGGCTTAGAATCACCACCTGAGTCGATTTAACGATGTCTGTCTGTCCGTCCGTCTGCTGTTCATCTAAGCTTGTTCGCACTCTACAGGTCGCAATTGTTGTCCGATTGTCATGAAACTTTGCAGAAGTTATTTTTTCTGGCCGAGGACCATCGGTATTGAATTTGGAGGAAATCGGTTCAGAGTTAGATATAGCCCCCATACAAATGTCGCTCCCGATTTTACTTTTTCAGCTCTAGAAACCACACATTGTACCCGATTTTCTTTAAATTTGGCACAACATCTTATAATCCAACTGGAAAAAACTACGCAAAAATTGGGTAAGATCCGTTCAGATTTAGATATAGCCCCCATACAAATCTCGCTCCCGATTTGACATTTTCCGCTCTAGAAAAGACATATTGTACCCGATTTTCTTTAAATTTGACACAACATCATATAATCCAACTAGAAACACCTATGCAGAAATTCGGTAAGATCGGTTCAGATTTAGATATAGCCCCCATACAAATGTCGCTCCCGATTTGACTTCTTCCGCTCTAGAAACCACATATTGTACCCGATTTTCTTTAAATTTGACACAACATCTTATAATCCAACTAGAAAAACCTATGCAAAAATTGGGTAAGATCGGTTCAGATTTAGATATAGCTCCCATACAAATGTCGCCCCGATTTGACATTTTCCGCTCTAGAAAAGAGATATTGTACCCGATTTTATTTAAAATTGACGCAACATTTTATAATCGAACTAGAAACACCTATGCTGAAAGTGGGTAAGATCGGTTCAGATTTAGATATAGCCCCCATACAAATGTCGCTCCCGATTTGACTTTTTCCGCTTTAGAAACCAGATATTGTAGCCGATTTTCTTTAAAATTGACACAACATTTTATAATCGTATTAGAAACACCTATGCTGAAAGTGGGTAAGATCGGTTCAAATTTAGATATAGCCCCCATACAAATGTCACTACCGATTTCACTTTTTCCGCTTTAGAAACCACATATTGTACCCGATTTTCTTTAAAATTGGCACAACATTTTATAATCGAACTAGAAACACCTATGCTGAAAGTGGGTAAGATCGGTTCAGAAATAGATATAGCTCTCATACAAATGTTCCTCCCGAATGTTTAACCGATTTTGGCCAAACTTTACATATTATATTTCATATTATATTTCCAGGTATCAATATACCCTCATACAAATGTCCTTTCCGATTTAACATTTTTTGTGAAATACATACATTTACAAGATGCAAAAATCCTTCCCGATTTCACTTTTTTGGCGGACCGACATTTTATATCGGAAGTTTTTCAAATTATATTATATTTGTATTTCATACTAAGAATACCTACTTGACAAGTGATCTATATGGGCCCTTTTTTATTATTACCCCTGTAGGTCCCACAATTTGCATCGAAAGTTTATCCAATTTTGCATTTTGTATTATATTTCAACTAAGAAGACATATTATGAAAGTCAAATATATGGGTCCATATTTTGGTATAAGCCCCATACTAATTGGGCCCCCATTCTACTCTATTACATCTCTAGAACCCACATCGTACATTAGATCTCGATATAATTTAGCATATCATGTCATATTTCAACTAAGAATACCTACTTTGAAAGTGATAAGGAACCACTTTTTAATGTAGATCCCTTACAAATGGCCCCATTTTAATTTTTAGCCCTCAAGAACAAATTTTACATCGGATTTTTTTTTTTCAAATTTTGCAGATTATATTATATTTCAACTAAGAATACAAAGTCAAATATATGTGTCCATACTTTGAAATAACAAATGGGGCCCCATTCTACTCTAATACAGCTCTAGAAACTACGTCTTACATCGGATCATGATATATTTTAACTTTGAATACCAACCGTGAATGAGAAATATATAGGCCCATGTTTTGGACCAGGCCCCAAGTGTTGTTATAGGCCTTCTTTCAAATGTTGGTCCGATTCATCCTATTACTACTGTATAATTTGCATTTGTCTGCCGGAAAATTGTGTCTATTATTTACCATATTTATTAAATATGACTAAAGATGAATCTATACTGTATAATTTATATGAACTGCATAAAATTGCTCCCATGAAACACCTGGGTTTAGTAATAAAAGCGGGGTATATACGCAGGGAGTGGTGTAGGGTATTATATAGTCGGCCCCGCCCGACTTTAGCCTTTCCTTACTTGTTTCTGTATAAGTTAATCATTGACAACTCCCTTAAAAATAAATAAATAAACTTTAATTTTTTAAGGAGGGAAACTTGAAATAGTTGCCATTGCTAAACCAATGCAGATAGATGCATGAAATTTAAAGTATTTTTAATACTTTGTCTTCTCTTTCCCTATATAGCAAAAGTACGAAAGTAAATTATTAAGACTTCTATATCCTTTGCAAATTAACAGTCCTGTAAAAACGAGAAACGATCACCAAATGGAAAACTGAGTACATAGATATTCTACACGCGATCTCTAGCTTCATATCTACATTTTCTTATTTAACTCCAATGAAAAAATTGTAAAATTGTCGCACAGTGTTATTGATTATTTTGCCTAATTATGGAGAATTTTGTGTACAATAAACAACATTAACAATAATTTCAATTTTTCCCTTTTAACAATTAAAACATGGATAATCTCTCTTTTATTCTCTTTTATTATTAAAACATCTTCTCTCTAAATTATTAAAACATCTGTATCCTTTGCAATTAAAAATCCCGTAAAAAGGACAAACTACAAAGAAATAAAAAACTAAGTATGCTTTTTTGCTATTAGTTTAGATTCAGTTCTATATAGTCTTGTTCTTAAGAGGGTAATCGTGTCGCACGGTCTTATTTTGATTAACTCCTTAACCACTGAGATTGCAGTACCATTGACTAGAAATCAGCTTAGCGAAGACCTTCTGTAGGCCATAGTGGATCAAGGGTTAAATATTATGTTTAATTCATTTAAAAACATAATTGGATGAACTAACATACCAATTGCTTTAATTTTTATACATTTTTGAGCATTTGAAGAGGCTCAAAATCATTGAATTTTGTGGATTTATTGTTCCATTGATTGTTTAATTTATCCGAAACAGTTGGTAAAATAGTCACTATACCTTTGGTCATGCTGCACACTGGAAAGCAATTTCGACTTTGAATATTTTATCCTCGACAACTTGTCACGACTTTGATGATTGCATGTCGCCACTGTATTATTCCCACTGTGCGCGTATGTACCCAATTTGTGGGCTTGAAAATACAAACAAGAATATAGGGGCCCTAGAAATTCATATGGTAACCGAATGAAAGGAGATGGTGTGTATGTTGTTGGTTAAGCCTTAAACACAAACGAAAAGGAAATGTTTTCATTTAATTTTATTCTCGCCAATGGCGCCATTGCGAAATTAAAAAAAAACGAATCCAAATATTTTTTCTTTCACACACAGCTCACAAATACAGACATGTACATTAGGGTTTTGTAATACGTTTTTCAAAATGTACAATCGGTGCAGACAGACAGGCATGAAAATAATGGGGAAATCTGTAAAAAAATCGCTGCGGTCGTCAGGGTCGAGAAATTACGATAAAGGTAGGTGCAGCCAAGTAATAAATATTTTGCATTCTATAAAATATAGATGCAACAAGGCCATGAGCCATAAGAATATTGTTCAAATCAAATATAGATTATAAACCGAAATAAAACAAATGAAAATAATAAAATCTGTATTAATTTGGCATGATTTTTCTTTTCCAAAACTATTGCTTGGATTTCTGAAAAACTTCATAATTTTAAGATATCAAAAATTTATGTTTATTTTCCGGTTGAAATACTGGTATAACGTGTATACTTTATTGGTAGAACCGATGTAGTTAGCGTAGGTGGCTCATAGAATCTTTAAGAATAATCTTGAACTATACAAAATGGTTAGACTTTTGATGTGTTTTTAAATATAATATAATATTTAAAACCTCTACAAAACTGGTCAACCTCCGTAATGATCTGTGAGCAAAACAAAAAACTCACCCTAATGTACATGTACGTCCATAAAGCTGAAGCAAATAAAGTACATAAACCGAATATTGATATTGAAACAATTTTACAAGGTTGGTGTTTACGCACTTACTCATACTTTATAACCTACTGTACGTATGTGTGTACACTGAAGGGCATGAGTATATCTACAGTGACTAAGGGTCTGTTTCTGTAAGTTATTTTCGGCGAACAATCATAAATCACTCAGCTATTACTTGAATTCTATAAAACGCAGATAATAAATATTTTAGCTAAGAGCTCTTTACGTGATTTTCTATAACCACATTGAATTACAGGCTGCGGCGTTTTATAGAATTGTAGTAATAATTGAGTGATATTCGATCTTCGACATACTTTACTATGATTCCTTAACTAATTGTTGTAATAAAGGGTGGTTTAATTTTGAGGGCCGACGTTGATTTTGAATAAAACACAAATTATTTAGGAAATTATTGTCATTTATTTTTATTATGATAATATTGGTACGGTTCAATTATGTATGGAACAAAATATGGGCCAAATGGCCGCCACGACCTCGGCGGCACACCACCATCCGATGGTACAATAAAAACACAAATAATTAGGAAATTATTGTCATTTATTTTTATTTTGATAATATTGGTACGGTTCACATATGTATGGAACTAAATATCGGCCAAATGGCCGCCGCGATCTCGGCGGCACACCACCATCCGATGGTCCAAATTGAGGTTAATGGTTAATTGAGGTTCTATGCCGTTAATGTGCCGAATTATCTCATACTTTAGCTCTTGAATTGTTGCTGGCTTATCGACGTACACCTTTTCTTTCCAATAACCCCAATGAAAGAAGTTCAACGGTGTCAAATCACATGCTCTTGGCGGCAAATTGACATCGCCACCACGTGAGATAACACGGCAATAGAATTTGTCACGCAAAAGAGCCATTGATCGAATTAGCTGAAATTCGAATGTATTACATTCAAAACTAATAGAAAATGCTGAAAAAAACTTCACGTTTGGGTGTGGTTGACATTCAACATCGGCCCTATCGATAATCAACAATTTATTTTGTACTGGGTACCACAAAAGTAACGTAATTATTTAATTGGTGAATATTTTTGTTTACGTATTTTTCGTTTTTTTTTTCAGAATTAACTTTAGAAAACCTGGAAAATTAATTATGGAAAGACTCAGCATAGACAAAACACCAAAGTTGTTTAATGTTATTTTGAAGGTAAAAAATTCGATTATTCAGACACAAAGATCATATTTAAATTTCCTTCATGTTCAAATTGCAACCACAATTTACGGATTGTTTCGGCGTTTTCGGCAATAAGGCTCTTTCTTTTAGTTTTACACAATTTCGACACAAGATGTTTTCTTCAAATTGTAATGTGATCATATATTCTAAATGGACTTAGCTCTTAAGCCGATATCATCATAGAATTCTTCTTGGCCTTACCTAAATTCAATAACTATATTGCCGAGGGCAATCTTACCAAAATTTAGGTTCAATAATATTTTAACATGGATATATATAATATAATAATAAAATAATAAAATAATAAACATTGATCGCCTCTCCTTCAAAAATCAATTTTAAGACGTTGTATACTATGGAAAGAAGGCATCGGTATTTCCGAACTCTAATCTAAATTTTAATAAATGCCATCCCAAAATAAATCAGAAAGAACAAGTAAAAAGGCTTTAAAACCCGAAGTCTTGTTGAAACAAAATCTCATTCATGTCATTCTCTTGATTTTTTGGAAACAAAAATTCGTTGAGTATGCCACGGTAACACTCTCCGTAGACGGTAACGGCGGCTCCTTGTCCATCTGTCCGTTTGTCCATCTATTCTTGTAATCACGATACACGATCGCAATTGTAGACATAACCAAATGAAACTTTGCACAACGAAGTTTTTCGGTACAACGACGAACGCTATTTAATTTGAAGAAAATCGATTCCGATTTAGATATAGCCCCCATACGAATTTCACTCCCGATTTGATACTTTTCACTCTAGATACCACATATTACAACAAATTTTCTTTAAAATTGACAAAACATCTTATAAAGGGTGATTTTTTAAGAGCTTGATAACTTTTTTTTAAAAAAAAACGCATAAAATTTGCAAAATCTCATCGGTTCTTTATTTGAAACGTTAGATTGGTCCATGACATTTACTTTTTGAAGATAATTTCATTTAAATGTTGACCGCGGCTGCGTCTTAGGTGGTCCATCCGCTTAGTCCAATTTTGGCATTTCCACGTTTTTGAGTAACAGAGACCCAATTGGTGCGAACGGCGACGAATCGAAAATTGGTGGTCATCATTAACACTGGCCGATACAGCTGCGATATTTTCTTCAGTTCGCACTCTACGTAAGCGTGTTGGTGGTTTAATGTCCAACAATGTAAATTTGGTGCGAAATTTAGTCACAATAGCCCGAATAGCCGCTTCAGTGGGTCGATTAAACTGACCATAAAATGGAAGCGCGCAATGAACTTTCTTAACAGAGCACGCATTTTGATAATAAAATTCAATAATTTGCAAGCGTTGTTCGTTTGTAAGACGATTCATGATGAAATGTCAAAGCATACTGAGCATCTTTCTCTTTGACACCATGTCTGAAATCCCACGTGATCTGTCAAATACTAATGCATGAAAATCCTAACCTCAAAAAAATCACTCTTTATTTAAACTAGAAACACCTGTGGTAAAAATGTGTTACATCTGTTCAGATTTATATATAGCTGCCATACAAATTTCGCTAACGATTTTACTTTTTCCGCTCTAGAGACCACATATTTCACTTGATTTGCGTTAAATTATCTGTGTTGAAAATTATCTGTGTTGAAAATGGATTAAATTGGTTCAGATTTAGATATAAAATCGCTCCCGATTTTACTTTTTCCACTCTAGAAACCACATATTGTACCAGATTGTCTTCAGATTTGGCAAAACATCTTATATTTCCACTAGAAACAACCATGGTGAATATAGGTCAGATCGGTTCAGATTTATATATAGCTCCCATATAAATTTCGCACCCGATTTGACTTTTTCCGCTCTATAAACCACATATTTTAACAGATCCTCATCAAATTATGCGAAATGTCCTATATTTGTTCTATAAACAGCCATGGCGCAAATGGGTCAGATCGGTTCAGGTCGGTTCAGATTTATATATAGCTCCCACACAAATTTCACTCCCGATATCACTTTTTCCACTCTATAAACCACATATTTTAACAGATCTTCTTCAAATCTTTCGAAATATCTCATATTTCAACTGGAAACACCCTTGGTGAAAATGGGTCATCGGTTCAGATTTACATATATAGGGTGATTTTTTAAGAGCTTGATAACTTTTTTTTAAAAAAAAAACGCATAAAATTTGCAAAATCTCATCGGTTCTTTATTTGAAACGTTAGATTGGTCCATGACATTTACTTTTTGAAGATAATTTCATTTAAATGTTGACCGCGGCTGCGTCTTAGGTGGTCCATTCGGAAAGTCCAATTTTGGGCAACTTTTTCGAGCATTTCGGCCGGAATAGCCCGAATTTCTTCGGAAATGTTGTCTTCCAAAGCTGGAATAGTTGCTGGCTTATTTCTGTAGACTTTAGACTTGACGTAGCCCCACAAAAAATAGTCTAAAGGCGTCAAATCGCATGATCTTGGTGGCCAACTTACCGGTCCATTTCTTGAGCTGAATTGTTCTCCGAAGTTTTCCCTCAAAATGGCCATAGAATCGCGAGCTGTGTGGCATGTAGCGCCATCTTGTTGAAACCACATGTCAACCAAGTTCAGTTCTTCCATTTTGGGCAAAAAAAAGTTGGATATCATCTCACGGTAGCGCTCACCATTCACAGTTACGTTACGATTCGCATCATCTTTGAAGAAGTACGGTCCAATGATGCCACCAGCCCATAAACCGCACCAAACTGTGACTTTTTCTGGATGCATTGGTAGCTCTTGCAATGCTTCTGGCTGATATTCACTCCAAAATCGACAATTCTGCCTATTTACGTACCCATTGAGCCAAAAATGAGCTTCGTCGCTGAACACAATTTCTTTCTTTCTGAACTTTCTTAACAGAGCACGCATTTTGATAATAAAATTCAATGATTTGCAAGCGTTGCTCGTTAGTAAGTCTATTCATGATGAAATGTCAAAGCATACTGAGCATCTTTCTCTTTGACACCATGTCTGAAATCCCACGTGATCTGTCAAATACTAATGCATGAAAATCCTAACCTCAAAAAAATCACTCTTTAGCTCCCATACAAATTTCGCCCCATAAATTTCCCATACAAATTTCTGATAGACTTTTCCCGCACAAGAAAGAACGAAGAATTTTCACAAAATGAGCTTAACACGTTATATTTCAACTGGATGAACTTATTGTGAAAGTTATATTCCATGTTTGGATGTAGCACCGATATAAATATTTCCGATTAGCCTATGATTAGGAAACATACAAAAATTCTTCCCAGTTTTCACTTTTTTACCGAATTGAATTAGATAGAAAGTGGAGTGTATCATGTAGTCGGCCCCGCCCGACTTTAGCCTTTCCTTACTTGTTATACACTCCACGAGAGTATTATGTCTTTGTGCATTTGTTTGTAACACCCAAAAGGAAGCGAGATAGACCCATTGTTAATTATACCGATCGACTTAGAATCACTTTTTGAATCGATTTAACGATGTCCGTCCGTCCGTCCGTCTGTCCATCTATTTTTGTAATCAAAGTACAGGTCGCAATTGTAGCCAGAACAAAATGAAACTTTGTACAACAAAGTTTTTCGGGATAAGAACGAACGCTATTTAATTTAAAGAAAATCGGATCAGATTTGGATATAGCCCCCATACGAATTTCACTCCCGATTTGACTCTTTTCACGCTAGATGCCACATATTAAAACTGATTTTCCTCAAACTTGGCAAAACATCTTATATTTCAACTAGAAACACCTATGGTGAAAATTGGTCAGATCGGTTCAGATTTAGATATAGCCCCCATACGAATTTCACTCCCGATTTCACTTTTTCTGCTGTAGAAACCACATATTTTAACAGATGTGCTTCAAAATTGGCAAAACATCTTATATTTCAACTAGAAACACCCACGGTGAAAATGAACCAGATTGGTTCAGATTTAGATATAGCCCCCATACGAATTTCACTCCCGATTTGCCTCTTTTCCCGCTAGATACCACATATTAAAACAGATTTTCCTCAAACTTGGCAAAACATCTTACATTTCAACTAGAAACACCTATGGTGAAAATTGGTCAGATCGGTTCAGATTTAGATATAGCCCCCATACGAATATCACTCCCGATTTGACTTTTTCTGCTGTAGAAACCACATGTTTTAACAGATGTTCTTCAAAATTGGCAAAACATTTTATATTTCAACTAGAAACAACCACGGTGAAAATTAGCCAGATCGGTTCAGATTTAGATATAGCCCCCATACGAATTTCACTCCCGATTTGACTTTTTCTGCTGTAGAAACCACATATTTTAACAGATCTTCTTCAAAATTGGCAAAACATCTTCTAGTTAAACTAGAAACACCCATGAAACAGACCAAATGAGCCAGATCGGTTCAGATTTAGATATAGCCCACATACGAATTTCACTCCCGATTTGAGTTTTCCGCTCCAGAAACCACATATTTTAACAGATTTTCTTCAAATTTGGCAAAATATCTTATATTTGCATGAGAAACACCCAGGATGAAAATGAGTCAGATCGGTTCAGATTTATATATAGCTCTTATACAAATTTCGCTCCCGACTTGATTTTTCCGCCCCAGAAACCACGTATTTTCATCGAATTACTTAAAATTGAGAACTGGAAGAACCTATTGTGAAATGGTTCACTTCATTCCATGTTTGGATATGGCCGTGATACAAATATTCTTTTCGATTTGACAAATTGAACCAGGACATATTAGCCTATGATTAGGAAACATACAAAAATTCTTCCCGTTTTCACTTTTTTCCGAATTGAATTGTATTCTGATAGAAAGTGGAGTGTATCATATAGTCGGCCCCGCCCGACTTTAGCCTTTCCTTACTGGTTTTTCAATGTGTCTGATTGTACTTACTTGATATTGGGTATGCACATTCCCCCTATAACAAAAACGTGCACCATATAGTGATTTTTATTCGTAGGGTGTAAATGGAGCAAAAAGGGATAAAATGGTACCTTTTAAACGACAATACCTAGAAACACGAAATTCGGTGTGTACATTCCTCTATCTGAGTAGAGACATTATATAAAAGTATTTCTTCGAAATTCGTACTTTTAAGGGGTAAAATGGGGATAAAAATGGTACCAACCAAAAGGCTGCACTTAGAGTAATGAAATTCGGTTTATACATTCCTCTGATTGATTTTCGAAATTCGTACATTTTGGAGTTAAAATGGAAAAAGGGGATTAACATAATACCAACCAAATGACCGCAGCTAGAGTCATGAAATTCTGAGTATACATTCCCCTGACAGCGTAGACACAAAAAATAAATGGTTTTTCCAAATTTGTACTAAAATTCAACTAAACGACTACAGCTAGAATGATAAAATTCTAATTGCGTAGACACGTAAAATAAAGAGATTTTAGAAAGTTGTACTCTTAAGGGGGTAAAGTAGGAAAAAAAGGGATAAAAATGGTACCAACTTAACGCCGTTTTTTCTTGTTTTGAAATAAAATTAATTTTAAAGACTACGCCCACAGATAATCTTTTTATTGCTTGCTAGTCAAATACTATTTGGAAAGGCACCTTCAAAGAAATGTACATAAATACCATACATATGTATTAGATATTATTGAGGGTAAATTCATTCGTTGTTAGGGAAGAAAGTTTTCCCTTCGAACCTGTCTCGCCGATTTTCAATTCTAGCCATCCAAGCAGTCAAGGGAGCTTATATATCGAATTTCGTTACATTTGTATTCTAAAAGTACGAATTTCTGTAATCCATCACAGTGTAATTTGCACACCTAAATTTACGATTTACAGATATATGAATATGTACCATTTTTATCTCTATTTGCCCCGTTCACCACCATTTTCTTCTCGTTTTCTCCATAAAAGTTCAAATTTCAAAAATGCTATCTTTTTGAGCGTGTCCGCACGGAATTTCACTGTTGCAGCTGCAACAGTTTGATTGGTACCATTCTTATCCCTTTTATCGTCGTTTGTTCCCTAAAACTAAAAATTTCGAAAATAAGAACTCATTTATGCAGTTCGTCAATAATCCACACACCGAATGTCCCGATTTTAACTGCAATACCTTGAGTGGTGCTATTCTTATCCTTTTTTATTCCATTTCCGCCACAAAACGTTATATTTTTGAAAATACATTTATATAAAAAGTACAAATTTATATTAAAAGTATTATCTAGATAGTGGTTATCCCTTTCTGTCCCATTTGACCTCCTAAAAGTTTTGAAAATTTCAGTCATATTAGAGATCTTTCCAGGATTCAGTCGTGTAGTTTGGTCGCTGATATGGATGTGTCAGTCTTACAATATTTTAATATATTTAGATTGATGCTTATATGCCATGTATTTCCAGTTATCAGATTAGTTTTCGGTAATTACGTCTTTATTCATAACTACTGAAATCCCGATGGGACAATGTCGACCATTTGTAATCCCAACCGATCTATAACTATTACCCATTGAGCTGGATTTAGGCAATGTCGACGACCTCTTTTTCTACCATAACCAACGTGTTGTTGTTAAATCAAAAGTACCATCACTTATGCCTGACAGTGTACATTCCAAGCATACGCTCAACGGCATGTGCGTTCGTACTTAACTGAGAAAGCAAAACTCAAAGCATGAATTTTATACATTTTCCAACTTTTGAGCGTATGGATGGATGACTGACTGACTGAATGAATGCGTAAAGCTCGTATGAACTATATTACAGGATACAGTGGCTTGAAGACGATTGTATGTATAATCGTTGTTTTCTCGAGAAAAAAACACCAGTTCACATATAAAGATATTAAGAAATTAATTAAAGATATTAGGATATCTCTTATTATTGGATTTGAACAGAACATAAACTCATATAAACATTTAACGATATTTACTCCTTTTTACAGGACATACAATTTCTACAAATTTACTTAAAAATATGTAACAATAAAAATATATAACAATATCTTGAAAGATTTAATTTTGATATAAAAATTTATTTAAATGTTTCTTCCTATTAGTTGATGTCAATATGATTATCAAATGGAAGACGACAATCTCTAGAAATGGAGAAAAATATATTGAAAATTCCCAATTATGTGAAAGGATAAAATTTTCATAAATTTTTAGAAATTGTTTAACCTTAAATCTATGAAGTCCTGTAGAAAGAAGTAGAGATCACCGAATGAAAAACGGAGTTCAACATTTTTTTACATATGATCTCTAGTTTCGTATGTATATGGTATATGGTATGTATATAAAAAATTTAAAATTGTCACACCGTGTTATTAATCTGAATAATACGTGATTCTAAGCGGATCGGTATAGTTAAAGATGAGTCTTTATGGACCATTTCTCACATGAAACTATCTTATAATGCCTTATATCACTGAGTGGTGTAGGTTATAAAAATGGCTAGGTGGTAAAAAAGTTCCTACAATGAATCACGCTATAATTTGAAAGATTGGACATGGTTCTGTCACCTTGCAAGAGCATTTTACCCTCCAACTTCAGTTAAATACACAGTTCTGATGGAGCTATGATATATTTTCAAAAATGACTAACAAAATATTTACATTGTCTTAAGAATACTGCACAACCAAAGATATATATAATTTGCAGTGGTCAAACTTTATGACAGACTTTTTATACACAACATCATATTCAGGAGTAATGTACTCGAACCACTGTGAGGTAGCGGCAACAGTTTCACAATAGAAGAACAAGAACGACAATAGCAATAGTAACAACAGTAACAGCATAAAACATAACCCCCAAAAAGTAAACTCAGACGCGTCCAAATATAATTAAAGACAAACAGCCTGCTGCCACATACTTTCCTACATTCACAACAAGTCAGTCAACATTCATTACATTGCGAGTACATGTTGAAACACAGTGCACACAAGAGTGCTCCTACGCGTTAAATATGTTGATCACAAGATTACACCGTGCGACACATTTGTTAGTCCATGATCGAAAGTATGCACAACTGAAAAAAATAAGATGTGTTTTTGACATGCAATTTGGCATGAGGTACTATTTTTGGTTCAGAAACTCATGTTTTGAAAGTGGACCTCATAGGTCCATATTTGGATAGCCCCCATACAAAAGTACCTGCCGATTTGAATAAGGACAGCTTTAAAATTCTCCTTCAATAGTGGATTTAGATGAGATATTTTTGGCTCAGAAACATAATATTTGAAAGCAGATGTTATAGGTACACATTTTTATGTAGTCGTTTAACAAAGGAAGGAGATTCGGTTTGAGATGCTTGATTTTGCTAAGAAACACATATTTTGAAATTTTAATATAGCTCCCATATAAATGTACCATCAAATTTCCTGAAAGACAGATATAATAGCATAATATATTGCACTAGGAATCTATCTAACTTTAGTATTTGATAGCATGACGGTATCTGTATTATGATCCGCACTGCAATTTTTTATTTAGATATTTTGAATAGAGTACTCAATCTGATCAATGATCTCTATAAAAAATATTTTTTTTTGTAATTTGATAAAAAATCGTTGCAAATTTTTTGAAAAATTTACTTATTTGTTTGTGCTTACTAAACTAAAGTTAAATACTCGCCTTTTATCGATTCACTGACCAACGGTTAATTACACTGTCCAACAGCATTTTTATACCCTACACCACTTTGTGGACTAGGGTATTATAAGTTAGTTTCGCGCCAAATGTTTGTAACACCAAGAAATAATCGAGCTAGACCCACCTTTAAGTATACCGATCGGCTTAGAATCACATGCTGAGTCGATTTAACGATGTCTGTCTGTCCGTCTGTCCGTCCGTCCGTCTGCTGACCATCTAAGCAGGTCGCAATTGTTGTCCGATTGTCATGAAACTTGGCAGAAGTTATTTTTTCTAGCCAAGGACCATCGGTATTTGGAGGAAATCGGTTCTGATTTAGATATAGCCCCCATACAAATGTCGCTCCCTATTTCACTTTTGCCGCTTTAGAAACCACTTATTACACAGTACGACAAAATCATTTTTTTTGAGTACACATGAGAAATGTTAACAGAATATGAAAAAAGGCTTAAAATAAAGAAATACGTGTCTCGGCGTTTTGCTGTAGCACGTCAGAATTTTGAGAAAATCGATTTTAAAGATTCGAAGGATCGTGGAGGTTCACTTGTAACGTAGTACTATTATAAAAAGTTCTATAAAAACAGAACCGATTTAAGAGCTTGAGCCAGTTTTGAAAAGGGAATTAAATTTGGATTTGTTTTTATTAAAAAAAACATTTTTTTCCGCTAGATGGCGCTTTAATTTTCATGTAAAATTAAAAAATATGCAAAAATGTAATGTAATTCAATGTATGTATGTATGAATCAAGCAATTCCCGGCCAGCGAAAAAGATTCTACTTTAGTTATTGGATTTCAAATCAACAACATTGTATTTTTAATGAATTTCGTACATTTTTTGGATATTTTTTAATTTTACATGAAAATTAAAGCGTCATCTAGCGGAAAAAAATGTTTTTTTAATAAAAACAAATCCAAATTTAATTCCCTTTTCAAAACTGGCTCAAGCACTTAAATCGGTTCACCCATTCTGTTTTTATAGAACTTTTTATAATAGTACTACGTTACAAGTGAACCTCCACGATCCTTCGAATCTTTAAAATCGATTTTCTCAAAATTCTGACGTGCTACAGCAAATCGCCGAGACACGTATTTCTTTATTTTAAGCCTATTTTCATATTCTGTTAACATTTCTCATGTGTACCAACCACTGTCGTACTGTGTTATACCCGATTTTCTTTCAAATTGGCACAACATCTTATAATCCAACTAGAAACACCTATGCTGAAAGTGGGTATGATCGGTTCAGATTTAGATATAGCCGCCATACAAATGTCGCTCCCGATTTGACTTTTTTCGCTCTAAAATCCACATATTGTACCCGTTTTTCTTTACAATTGGCACAACATCTTATAATCCAACTAAAAAACCTATGGTGAAAGTTCAGATTTAGATATAGCCCTCATACAAATGTTGCTCCCAAATGTTTAACCGATTTTGGCCAAACTTTACATATTATATTTCGCCAATAAACATACATGGTGAAAGCGGGTCACATCGTTCCAGTTTTCAATATACCCCCATACAAATGTCCTTTCCGATTTAACATTTTTTGTCAAACACATGAATTGTAATGAGCATTGTTTGGGTGATGCCCATATGTCCATACTTTGGTATAACCCAAATGGGGTCCATTCTGATCTATTACAGTTCTAGAAACTACATCTTACATCGGATCTTGATCAAATTTTGCAGATCATGATATTTTTCAACTAGGAATACCTACAGTGAATGAGAAATATATAGGCCCATGTTTTGGACCAGGCCCAGAATGTTGTTATCGGCCCCTTTTGAAATGTCTGTCCTATTACTACTGTATAATTTGTATTTGTCTGTCGGATAATTGGATCAATTACCATATTATTAACCATATTCATTAAATATGACTAAAGATGAATTTATAGTAGATGTATAATTTATATGAACTAACAGGTGGCGCAAAAATAACCTTCCGATGTTTTTTGCTGTAATTAAAAAAGAAATAAATAAATAGTCACCAGTATTCCGCGTTCTGGAGCAGTGTAGCGTAACATTGTTTATTAACGTGTATTTCGCATGTATGTATGTATGTATGTATATTTATTGATTAAATGATTTAAATTTTCACAATAATTTAATATTAACTTATAAAGAGTTTAGTTAAAATAAAATAACTTTTCTACTTAAACATAAATAAACAATATTATTTTAAATTTCCAAGTTATTATAGAGATTCAGGGAAAGAAGTTTACAATGCAAAACCCTAGACATTTAATTAATAATTAAGATGTCAAAAGATAAAAGTAAACTTAAATTTAGGAATATAGAGCTCGTATATGATCGTATGATGAATATGAACATTTTTCATTAAATTTTTGTGTTAGGTTATTTAATCTATCTTTAACTAATGATACATTATATCGTGAATGAAGACGAACAGTTGAAAAGTGGTATGGCAAATTACACATCATTTTTAAGATTTTATTTTGACTTATTTGCAAACGTTTTATGTGACAATCTGAAGCATCGTGCCATACAGGAGCGCCATAAAAGAGGATAGCGTGAAATATCACTTTCAAAATTATAAGCTTGTTTTCAATGCTTAATTTAGATTTTCTATTAATGAAAGGATATACAACTTTAACAGTAGTATTGATTTTGTTTATAGTATAGCTTATGTGGTCTCTGAATATCATTTTTTGGTCAAGAATTACGCCTAAATATTTAACTTTTTGTTCCCAAGGGACACTAACGCCGTCAATCTTAATTTCTGAATTAGGTAAGAAACAGTTTTTTCTTTTTCTTGTGAAGTAAATGGCTTGGGTTTTGGATGCATTTACTACAATCTTCCATTTGTTGAAATAATCAATAACGTCATCTAACGATTTCTGAAGATTGAACAATATATCAGACGAATATATATTTGAACTCAAAATCGCTGTATCATCTGCGAAAATTGATGATTCACATCCATCTAATAAAGGAAAATCATGAGTATAAATATTATATAGAATGGGAGAAAGGCAAGACCCTTGAGGACACCCAGCAGGCACCGTGTAATTGTTTGACTGTTTATCTCCAATATTAACTCTAAAAGTTCTATTAGTTAAAAAACTTTTGATGATTTTTATTGTAGGTATATCTAACCCAATTTGCATCAACTTGTGTATCAATGCGTCGTGCCAAACTGAATCGAAAGCAGACTTTATATCTAATAGCACCATAGCGGTTGATTTACCTACATTAAAACTATTTTTAACAATATTTTTAATCCGAGTTAATGGTTGCGTGGTATTGTGTTCGGAACGGAAGCCGAATTGCTGGTTGGGTAAAATATCTTTGTCATTTATGTAATTGACTATCTTTTTTTTGATGATTTTTTCCAAAACTTTGCTCATCGTGTTTAGAAGACTGATTGGCCTATATGACTCTGGATTTGAACTATCTTTTCCAGGTTTAGAAATGGCAATAACTTTAGATTGTTTCCAAGTATTTGGAAAATAGCATAGATTTATGCAAGCATTAAACAGTTTTAACAGCAATTGTAAGCCGCTATTTGGGAGAGACTTCAAACATATATTTGATATTCTGTCAGAACCAGGACACTTTTTGTTTTTGAGACTTTTTAAAATCTTTTTGATTTGTTCTATAGTGATCATTTCTTCATTTTGAATATTTTCACCGCCTATGTTAAGACTAGATATTGACTCAGAAACTAATTGTGTTGTGTTTTGGTTGCTTAGATTGGCAGAAATATAATGATTTGAATGGAACTGTTGCGCAAGCTTTTCAGCTTTTTCAAAGTTGGACGTATAGAGACAATTATTTTGTTTAAGGGATGGAATGAATTTTATTTTCTTCCTGACTATTTTGGATATATTCCAAAAAGTTGATGAAGATTTTTTTAGACTTTTTAACATAAAGTTCCAGTTAGAATTTCTAAAACGAAATATAGCGTTACGTAATGTTGTGTTCAAAGAATTCATTTCCAACTTATAATGCGTGTGTCTATATCTTATCCAATTTCTTCTTGAATTGTTGCGCAGAGTAATTAAATTTAGAATACTCCTAGGAAGTCGTTTGACATAGTTCGAAAAAGATGTTATTTTGGGTACAGCAACATCCATGGCGTTTAATATCAACGAAGTAAATTGATATACCAATTTATCTATATCTTCAATATTGTTTATTGATATATCCAACAAATGTGAGATATTTTGATTTATAAAACTTCTGAATACTTTCCAATCTGCATTCTTGTAATTATATCTTAAATTATTTGAAGATTTATACGAAGAATTATATGTTGTTTGGACCGGTAAGTGATCCGAATCTAAAGCGTTGAGTGTTAATGCTGCAGACAATTTGTCCGGAATATTTGTAATAAAAAAGTCTAATACAGACGGACTTGCACTATTATTAGATGGTATATACGTAGGTTCAGATGGGTATATTAATCCAAACGTATTTAATGTTGTCAAATCATGAAGAATATTTCCCCAGCAGTTCGATCTCAGACAGCCCCATTCCCGACTCCTGCAATTAAAATCTCCGCCCAGAATATAGTTTCCTTGAATTCTAGAAAACTTTCTAAGATCCGATTTAAACTGAATCTTTTTAAGATCTGAAGGTCCCGACGATCCACCAGGGAAATAACAGCTATATATGTTTATTTCTGTATTATCATTTAATTTAATTTTTACACCAATGTTTTCGATCAAGGAAGTATCGACTTTAGGCAGTAATTCGTGACAAATATTCTTCCTTACCACGGCCGCTACACCTCCACCTCTAATCAACTCTCTGTCACTACGATAACAATAAAAATTTGGATGCTTCATTATTATATCACCCTTCATCCACGTCTCGTTTACTAATGCAACATCTATATTTTCTCTAATTAGATGTTCAAAAAATGCATATAATTTGTTTCGGATTCCTCTTGAATTCCATATCATTATTTTAAGCAACCTATTATTCATGTTAAAAATTTAAATGCTAAACTTGTAATAACATTAAATTGATCGGTTTTAGTTTTACAATTCTTTAAATTATCAATTAATTCTATAGTTAAAGACTTGAGCTCATCTATAGAAAATAAATCACTTCGAGCATTAGTTTGTGAATGCATATTATTTGATGCTATAATGTTAGACCAACTGTTGGAATGAGTTGGTGCTGAAGGCAAATTCTGGACGACACCTCGTTGAATATTTGGACGTTTAGATGTTGAATATCTATTTTTTAGGTTTACGTAGCTTGATCTGCTAGGACAATTTGCATCGTTTGATGTATGTTGGCCGTTGCAATTTGCACATTTGGTAACAGTGGAATTACAAGACGATGTTGCGTGAGATCCTGCACATTTTGCACAAAATGTTTTAACGTTACAATGTTGTGAGCCATGGCCGTACATTTGGCAATTGTAACATTGAGTTATTTTGTTCTGTTGCCTAGATTGGTAGTTCCACTTTACTCTTATATATTCAATGCTGCTATAATTTTCCCTCAGTTGTTTGAGAGTAATTGAACCTTTCTTGAAATATACAATATAAAGTATGACTTCAGTGTTAAAATTAGTCTTTTTAAATACTGATTTGACATCAAGAACTCCCAATCCAGCTTTACATAAATCTGATTTAACTTTGTTGTTGTCCATTTTATCCAGACCTGATAGAATTACTTTATAAGGTCTATTGTTTTTCGACATGTATGAAAAATACTCGATGTTATTTTCTTTTAAATATTTTGTGACGGTGTCATAATCATATTGTAGTTCACAGAAAAGTTTGTGACCGATCGATATTTTTCTTATCGAGTATTTCGTTATTTTAATTGTTTTACATATTTTATGAATATCATCTGTGCTTCTTTTTAAAATGGTAACAGGCGGTATTTGTCTTTTAACAACGACAGGCGTGGGATCGCCCATAGCATCATCTGTTTTTTCACTCTCATTTAATGTTTGAAGTGGATGATAATAATTCGAACTTGTCACTCGATGTGACGTCGACGGCCCGGCGTCGTTATCATCGAGTTTCTTTCTCTTTCTCTCTCCCGAACCCATGTTCGAAAGAGAGTAATATTCTCTCACAAAGCGCACTCAAGAATTTACAATGCAATTTGAATTTGTTTATTTTGTTGTTGTTCTTTGACGGATTAACCGCAATGCAAAAAACGAAATGAATGTTTGTGAACATAAACGTCCGAGATTTGTGTTCACAGTACAAACGCACAAGACAGACTATTTCGCATGTGTTTACTACACAAATGTCAAAACAGAACTGACATTAGGGGCCAATCGCAAAATTTATAGCATTTTCTGATAGGAGGATTACTTTTGCGCCACCTGTTACATAAAATTGCTCCAATGAAATACCTGGGTTTAGTAATCAAAGCGAGGTATATATGCAGGGAGTAGTGTTGGGTATTATATAGTCGGCCCGTCGGTTAAAGTTAACCTTTCCTTACTTGTTTTGAACTGACTAACTATCCTGTAATTCTAAAAGGGCATATTGAGTAGATTTTTTGTAGTCTTATAGTCTAGCTGGCCTGGCTTTTTTACAATTGGTAAGAGTTTTAATTTTTTGTCGTAGGAGCTTTCTACTATGTGAATAAATGATGTATGTTAATGTCTGAGAGAATTCTTATTGTGTATGTATGAACTGTGTTGCGGAATTGTACTAGGATAATTTTTGTGGAAGATCTTACCCCTCTAGCTCCTCTCTATATGGGTCAATTTGACCCTTTTTGGAGAAAATCGATAAATTCGTTTCAACAAGGACATTTAAGCATTAAAATGACAATTTGTCGGAAATTTTCAGTGAGGTTCAGCAAATACACCAAAGTTGTAAATAACGCCAATTTATACAAACAAATTAGTAGGGTTACAATTCGTCTATGTTTTATGTCTATGTTTCGATATGTATCCGCATAAAATGTGAGCTCGGTAAAGCACGGTACGCAAAAAATACAAATTGGATATTTTTACAAAATTTTCATTTTCGCGGGAGATATGGCCACGATGATTTGTATACATAATATTTATACCCTCCACTAGGGTATTATGTCTTTGTGCATTTGTTTTTAACATCCAAAATGAAGCGAGTTAGAGCTATTGTTAAGTATACCGATCGACTTAGAATAACTTTTTGAATCGATTTAGCCATGTCCGTCTGTCTGTCCGTCCATCTATTCTTGTAATCGAAGTTCAGGTCGCAATTATTTTCCGATCCTAACAAAAACTGGCATAAGTGAGTTTTGCGACCCAAGGACGAACCCTATTTAGTTTGATGCAAATCGGTTCAGATTTAGATATAACCCACATACAAATGTGGCTCTCGATTTGGCTTTTGCCGCTCTAGAAGACACATATTTTAACAGATTTGCTTTAAATTAGGCACAGTACCTTATATTTGACCTAGAAACGTCTGCGGTTAAAGTCGGTCAGATCGGTTCAGATTTAGATACAGGTCCCATACATAGTAAAGAACAATTTTTCGTTGTACGGCGTGCCATCAAAGTGGTCACATTTGCGATGAGTTTTTTGAAGATATACTGGTGCCATTTTTTCGGTACTGTAATATTGCATGATGTGCTTTAAATAAAAGTGCTATAAGTAAAGTCCAATATTATGAAAATAAAGTTGAAGGTATGTGTTAAAGTTATTTAATAGCAAAAAATATTTAAAACAACTGTTATGTTAAAAAGATTATTGTTCTTAAAAGTCATGACTTAATGTAAACCTGCAAAATTTCGGTCGGGTTTAGTAGGACCAAACTAAACAAAAAGAGGAAGAGTATGATGTCACGATTTGGTGTTCTGTTTTGCGGTTCTTCAGAAAACATAAATTTTTCGTATAAACTATTTTTTACAAATTTAGATCTTTTCAAATTTGGCTACAGGAGCACACAAAAGACATAATATGTTATTGAACTTTTTGCTACAAAAGTCTAATCGGAGTAAGAGAAGAGAAGACTCCGAGCTTGCTACATGTAAAGACAACGAAACGCAGTTCTCTGACATCTGCGTCAATTCGTAAGCTAGGGAATAAGATTTGGCAGTGGTTCTTAACAAATCAATGGAAAGCCCAACAAGGCTATCAAAAATCGGAAAATTGTATTTTCAGCAAAGAATAGCACCTACTGCACTCTTGGGGGAGGAGACACAGCGTTTCTTCTAGAAAATAACTATTCAACAAACAATAGTGCAATATTCAAAAGAAAATTAAACAAAGAAATGCTTATATCTTTCGTTCATATATGAAACTTATTGAAATGAAGAACAATTGCATCCCCATTAATATACGTTATTCCTTTGATCAGAAAACAATTCTTTAGAATAACCCAACGCCACTGTCAGCATAAGTTTGTCGGCCGTTGTAATTTACAAAAGATTAACTTAGAAAATCTGAAGATAATTATCGAAACAAATAAAGTTTTTGAAATAACTTTAAGGTCCGATTGTAGGCATCTTCATATTTTAAGTCCTTTACATTCCTCGATTCGATTTTTAGAATATGTATTGGACTTTGGCTATCAATGTGTCGTTAAAAATGGTAAATACGAGCACGCGGTTTGGACAGAACTTTGTGGATGTGGCACCACGGCCGATGGAAATACTTTTCGTAGGGCATTTGCGGATCTTGAAAAGGTCGCAAGAATTACAGGAATTTGAGAGAAATTAATATTCCATTTAAAATAATTAATTTGGTTAACTGCGAAAGCTGGTTCTATTTAAATTGAATTTATTTATAGACTGTGCAAGTTTAAAGTTCCACAAGAGCGTAATTTTTATTTAATTTCACTATTCACTATTTACTAGATAAATCAATTAAATAATTTATTTGTACATTAGTTTTTTAAAGGAAGTTTTATATTTTGCATGCAGCTTTAAATATGCAGTTTTTGCATATCATATTTGTAATCAGTCGCGACAAAAAATGCAATTGTTGTAAAATTACAAAATTCGCAGTTTAAATTCTATTTATTTTAGCTTCTTCTGTTTGGGTTTCTGAAACAATTCACAAATAGTCAGCAAGCATATCCCTACAAACATTTGGATGATATATCAGCAAGAAGATATTGCGGCAATATCTTCCATTTATCACTTTGAAGAAATTCATCAAAATATTTATTTCATATCACCCTTGTATCATTTTGAGGAAATATTGGCGATATTGATTTTGTTGTCATATTTCGTATGAATGTTTCGGAAATAATAAAAGAAAATCTATATTTTTTGTATTTTCACATTTTATTGGTGCATTGCATAATGAACTAGCACGCTATAAGTAAACTGGATGCTGTAAATTGAAGTTCTAAGTGAAAAGCCAACTGATAAGTTGATTAGTGATACACATCTTTTGGGTATAATATTTTATCAGACATTGCATTGCATTTCACAGAGACATTTTTCTCAAAACGAATTGGAGGAGTGACACGCAGTTTGATAGGACACACTCTCAAAAAGATTTTAACTGACCTTGGTCACCCAGTTTACATTGATGAGAACCAAGGATATGCTATCGATTCAAAATTGTTAATAATAATGAAGAACATAAGGCGAAAACAGCAGTGGTATATTATAAGCGTAATATTTGTATTATATTTCTCTATTGTCCACCTATTTAATTTGTAACTCTTTGTTGTTTGTCTTTATTCACCACTTCTTGTAATTATTAATTTTGAAACATGAAATATGAAAATGTGAAACATATGGAAAATTGCATTTTTGTCTTCTAGGTGGTTATCTGGCGATATCCCGTTATTATCTTCCAGGTGATATTATGGCGATATCATCCAGATATCTTCCGGATGATAATCTGACAATATCGCCGATTTATTGCTTTCGGATGTATTGCTTTCGTATTGCCTTGACGTATCGCCCTTGCCGCACAAACTTCTCTATGTGAGGTAACTTCCGCAATACGAATATGATTCTTGCCGCAGTATTATTTTTCTTCTAGACGATACGATTTCGAATCGTTTTCGTATTACTTTGCTTGTTGGGATGCCAAAATATATTTTGATATCTATCTATATGTATATAAATGAATGTGTGTTTTATTGTTTGTTCTTTATAGCAGCCTAAACTACTGAACCGATCTTCTTGAAATTTTCACAGTATGTTCATGCTGAAACGGTGGTGTAAATAGGCTATATAAAATTTTGATAATTTCAGTGGGTGTGGCATCTCCTACACAAATTGGGGATTTATTCGTTTTTTATAAATTAGCATATCGATCATTCCATGTCAAACCGAACACATTTTTTATTATACCCTACAGCACTTCGTGGAATAGGGTATTAAAAGTTAGTTTCACGCCAAATGTTTGTAACACCAAGAAATAATCGAGCTAGACCCACCTTTAAGTATACCGATCGACTTAGAATCACCAGCTGAGTCGATTTAACGATGTCTGTCTGTCCGTCTGTCCGTCCGTCCGTCTGCTGTCCATCTAAGCTTGTTCGCACTCTACAGGTCGCAATTGTTGTCCGATTGTCATGAAACTTAGCAGAAGTTATTTTTTCTAGCCAAGGACCATCGGTATTGAATTTGGAGGAAATCGGTTCAGATTTAGATATAGCCCCCATACAAATGTGGCTCCCGATTTGGCTTTTTCCGCCCTATAAAGCATATATAGCACCCGATTTTCATTTAATTTGGTACAACATCTTATAATCCAACTAGAAACACCTATGCTGAAAATGGGTAAGATCGGTTCAGATTTAGATATAGCCCCCATACAAATGTGGCTCCCGATTTGGCTTTTTCCGCCCTATAAAGCATATATAGCACCCGATTTTCTTTAAATTTGGTACAACATCTTATAATCCAACTAGAAACACCTATGCTGAAAATGGGTAAGATCGGTTCAGATTTAGATATAGCCCCCATGCAAATGTCGCTCCATACTTCGCACTCTACAGGTCGCAATTGTTGTCCGATTGTCATGAAACTTGGCAGAAGTTATTTTTTCTGGCCGATGACCATCGGTATTGAATTTGGAGGAAATCGGTTCTGATTTAGATATAGCACCCATACAAATGTCGCTCCCGATTTGACATTTTCCGCTCTAGAAATTATATATTGTACCCGATTTTCTTTAAATTTTGCAGAACATCTAATCCAACTAGAAACACGTGTGCAAAAATTGGATAAGATCGGGTCAGATTTAGATATAGCCCCCATACAAATGTCGCTCCCGATTTGACATTTTCCGCCTTAAAATTGGCACAACATCTTATAATCCAACTAAAAAACCTATGGTGAAAGTGGGTAAGATCGGTTCAGATTTAGATATAGCCCTCATACAAATGTTGCTCCCGAATGTTTAACCGATTTTGGCCAAATTTTACATATTATATTTCACCAATAAACAGACATGGTGAAAGCGGGTCACATCGTTCCAGGTTTCAATATACCCCCATACAAATGTCCTTTCCGATTTAAAATTTTTCGTCAAACACATACATTTACAGGACGCCAAAATCCTTCCCAATTTCACTTTTTTACCGAATTGAATTGCAATGAGAATTGTTTGGGTGATGTCCATATGTCCGTACTTTGAAATGGCTTTGGTATACTACTGTATAATTTGTATTTGTCTGTCGGATAATTGGATCAATTACCATATAATTAACCATATTCGTTAAATATGACTAAAGATAAATTTATAGTAACTGTATAATTTATACGAACTACATAAAACTGCTCCCATGAAATACCTGGGTTTAGTAATCAAAGCGTGGTACATACGCAGGGAGTGGTGTAGGGTATTATATAGTCGGCCCCGCCCGACTTTAGCCTTTCCTTACTTGTTACATCACTATTTCCGATTTCGTTGAAACTTTGTACGATAACTAAACTTTATCAAATAGTTGATTCGTAGAAGACAAAAAAAAACCGAAATTTTTTTTCAAAATATATGACCAATTGAAAAGCAAGAAAACCGTGCCGAGGTATGAACAATGAAAATGGTGTAGTGAGAAAACGCATGGGCACAATTCATAGAATGATGGATTATTTTAAAGGTAATTACAAGTTCTTTTCGCCGGCTTCTTGGCTATTGACTGCTACTGACAACAATTTTGTGTATTTCTGAATTTTCTTCTTCTTTTGTATTTTTCACTATTGAAACGCCAACCTAAAAGTTCAGAAAAAATATAGGCTTATTCCCTGATCGATTCTAAACAAACCTGAAATTTGAAAATCACCTTGGAGAAATAACGGGTTGTATTTCTAAAAACACATTTACTAAATGTAGTGGTCCGAAAAAAGTCTTTTCTGAACGATAGTTCATAAAATAACATACACACACACGTAGTTTGTGTATGCTTAGCTAACGGGAGTACACTGGATACACGCATAAATAGTGTTTGGTGTTGGTAGAACTGCGAAAATTAAATTATTTTTATTTGCCTTTATAATAAGCCATGACTGTTTGGATTGTGCCCACGCGTTTTCTCACTACACCTTTTTCAATGTTCATACCTCGGTACGTTTTTCTTGATTTTTCTAATTTTCAAATGGTCCTATATTTTGAAAAAAATTTCGGTTTAAAAAAATACGTGTAAAATATTTTTATACACTCCACGAGAGTATTATGTCTTTGTGCATTTGTTTGTAACACCCAAAAGGAAGAGAGATAGATAATTATACCGATCGACTTAGAATCACTTTTTGAATCGATTTAGCAATGTCCGTCTGTCTGCCTGAGAGATTTTCTTCAAAATTGGGAAAACATCTTATATTTCAGCTAGAAACACCTGTGGTAAAAATGTGTTAGATCGGTTCAGATTTATATATAGCTCCCATACAAATTTCGTTCCCGATTTAACTTTTTCCGCCCCAGAAACCACACATTTTCACTGAATTTCTTCAAAGTGAGCATAACTCCTTATATTTGAACTAGAAGAACTTATTGTGAAAGTTAGTCACATTTTTCCATGTTTACAAATATACAAATATTCTTAACGATTTGAAAAATCGAACCAGGTCATGTTAGCCTATGATTAGGAAACTACAAAAATTCTTCCCGTTTTCACTTTTTTACAGAGTTGAATTGTATTCGGTTGGAAAGTGGAGTGTTTCATATAGTCGGCCCCGCCCGACTTTAGCCTTTCCTTACTTGTTAACAGTAGAATATGTCTGCGAAAAATCGTTAAAATCGGAGTCGTGGTTGTATTTTTTTACGAATTGTAATTTTGTGGGCATGGCATCTCCCATACGAAGTTAAAACCCATTTTAGAATATATTCAGTTCTATGACAGCTACAATACTTAACTTTTGTGTGAGTGCATCTAGCGTAGTTGTGCCAAAAACGGACGGTATTGGGAAAGTGAGCGTTAAGTTAAAACATATAATCGAATATGGTCAGTTCTATGACACCTAGAGGCTGAAATTTTGTGAGAGTTGATCCAGTGTAAATAGTTGTGCAAAGATGGGCGGAAAGTGGGCGTGATCCTTGCCATCTGAAGTTAAAACTGGTTTTAGAGTATTTCGACACCGAGATGGGCGGAAAGTGGTCGTGATCCTTCCCATACGAAATTAAAAACTGTTTTTGAGTATATTCAACACCGCGATTCCTATATTGTTGTGTGAGTTAATTTAGTTGTAACCTGCTTAGGCGATATACAAATGTGTGGGATTTGAAAGATGGGGCATTTTTGATTTGAATTTTGTAAAATTACACGTTTTCTGTGGATTTTCTTAGCACAATAGTAAAGAAAGGTTACAAAAAGAGAAATATTCATTCGTTAGCAGCCGTCAAGTCAAGAACACGGGAATTATATTATTTTTTTAGTTTTTGTGTTGTTTGATTAGTGAACAATTTGATTGATGTTCTATGTGTTTTGAATGTAATGTAATTTCTTCTTACGAATGAAGTTTTTTGTTTTGGTAATGTAAAGGAGGAGAATCAGACTTAACAAAAAATCAATATGACTTTTGACTTTTTTTCCATTATTCGCCGTAAACTAACGTTCTCCATGGAACATATCCATTTCTTTAGTATCTCAGGGAATTACCTTGATTATAATTGGTACATATATTACCGATCAGGAGAAAAATCAACCAGATTTTAATTTTCTGTTTGTTTTTTTTTGTCTGGCGAAGCGGGCAGGGTTTCAGCTAGTCCTCTATATGATAAAACAAGTAAAAACGGCGTTAAGTTCGACCGGGCCCTCCACCATGGAATGCATTCCACAGAGGTTGTCGGCTTTCGTAGAAGTGCAGTAATATTACAGGAAAATGTAATTTTTTCTAATATAGCCAAACCAAAACAAATACAAATATTGAAAAATTAATTTTATAATTAAATATAATATTTTAATAATTTCAAACCACGCTTATAAGGTAATGTCAATTCAAAAAATAAATATTTTTATATATTTTTATTTTCAAAAATATTTTCAAGGCCATAAATATTGGTAGATAGTGGGTGCTGCAGTTGGTTGTATTTCCATTCTATTTGAATTCCAAAAGTACAAATTTTGAAAATCCATTATCAGACGTACATAGTGCAAAATATGCAGTCAGAGGAATGTATATACCGAATTCCATGATTCCAGCTGCGTCCATTTGGTTGGTACCATTTTTACCCCCTTGACGTTTCTACGCAATTAGAATTTTATCATTCTAGCTGTAGTCGTTTAGTTGGTACTATTTTTATCCCTCTGAACCATTGTATACCTTGAAAGTACTAATTTCGAAAAATTCGTCTATTTTCCGTGTCTACGCAGTCAGAGGAATGTATACTCCGTATTTCATGACTCTAGCTGTGGTAATTTGATTGGTACTATTTTTAACCCCTTTTTTCATTTTAACCCCAAAAAGTACGAATTTCGGAAAATCAGTTTTTTTTCCGTGTCTACAAAGTTAGTATACCCCTATCCTGGAGGTGGAGGGTATAAAAATACGCGGGTTTTTCTAAAGACACTTTTCACTATTTATGACTTTACATCCAACCAAATTAAGGTTTTTTTTTTAATCACGGCCCATAAGATTTTGTTCTGATACTTATTATACCCTAAAGGTAAAAATTTAGATGAATCCATTTATTTTACGTTTCTACGCAATCAGAGGATAATATCTGCAGCCGTTTAGTTGGCACCAATTTTTTACCTTTTTAATCATAAAAAGTAAAATTTTCTAAAAGTTATTTTATTTTATTCGTCCGCTTTGTCAGTCAAATGTACTATTTTCGAAAGATCTATGCTAATACTCCTTCTGCAAGTTTTTTGTGGGCCATTTTTATCACATTTATCCCTCATTTCACATTTTACCCCTTAAATATCCCCCTATTTTACGTGCCTTCCCATTTAGAGGCACAATTTGTATCCCTTCTGACCCCATTTCTCCTAAATTATAATTATACCCGAGAGTATTATGTCTTTGTGCATATGTTTGTAACAGCCAAAAGGAAGGAGATATACCCATTGTTAATTATACTGATCGTCTTAGAATCACCTTTTGAATCGATTTAGCAATGTCTGTCTGTCTGTCTGAATCGGTTCAGATTTAAATATAGCCCCGTACGAATTTCACTCCCGATTTGACTCTTTTCACTTTAGTGTGGTATCTAGAGTTACAACAGATTTTCTTCAAAATTGGCAAAACATCTTATATTTCAACTAGAAACACCTGCGGTAAAAATGTGTTAGATCGGTTCAGATTTATATATAGCTCCCATACAAATTTCGCCCCGATTTGACTTTTTCCGCTCTAGAAACCACATATTGTATCAGATTATCTTCATATTTGGCAAAACATCTTGTATTTAAACTAGGAACACCTGTGGTGAAAATAGGTCAGATCGGTTCAGATTTATATATAGCTCCCATTAAAATGTCGATCCCAATTTGACATTTTTCGCTCTAGAAACCACATATATTATCAGATTGTCTTAAAATTTTGTAAAACATTTTATATTTGAACTAGAAACACCCATGGTGAAACTGGGCCAGATCGGTTCAGATTTGTATATAGCTTCCATACAAATTTCGCCCCCCGGCTTGACTTTTTTCGCCCCAGAAACCACGTATTTGCACCGAATTTCTTCAAATTATACTTCAACTGGAAGCTGTGAATGTGGGTCACTTCATTCCATGTTTGTATATAGCCCGATACAAATATTCTTTTCTATTTGACAAATTGCGTCAGGTCATATTAGCCTATGATTAGGAAACATACAAAAATCCTTCCCGTTTTCACCTATTTTGCTGAATTGAATTGTATTCGGAAAGAAAGTGGAGTGTATCATAGAGTCGGCCCCGCCCGACTTTAGCCTTTCCTTACATATTTTTAGCTCTTGTCGTTGGGCGCAATTTGTATCCCTCCTGGCCCCTTTTCTCCTAAAGTATAATTTTGAATAGAATTGGGTATTTTTGGGAAGGGGAGTGAATGATTGTTGCACTTTTTGTCGGAAAAGAAAAGCGATGACATTTTCGACTTAAAAAGCGTTCGATTGAATTTATCGATACAAGTTATGTACGATATTGTGTTTGTTCTGCAAGACGAGTGCATACATTGGATGGTGATAAAATCACCTTGTGACGGCTACATATTTCTACATGGAACAAAAAATAGATCATGTTGCATTTTTAATCAAATAGTCGTACATACATACATACATACTGAAATATACTTATAATGCAATCCTATTTATAACTTGGCATGAACACACACCCACACGTATGTATACACGTATATGTATGTAGCTGCAAATGCACACTTTGCATGCAAATCCACCCATGGCAAAGGGCATCGGAAGCGAAAACTAAACTCATTTACCCATCTTGCGTGTCACTTCTTACACTCTGTTTACTTCCATTTAAGATGCTAACACGACTGAGGTGAGCTCGTGTGTTAGTGTCCCCATCACCATCTCTGCTGCTAGTGCACACGGACCAACCGAGTGTATAAACGCATGTGTGCTAAAAGCAGAAGTCCTCATTATCACACTCAGTGATGGTGACACATAGGTACACAAGTATCATACTTACCTACACATACATATATGTATGTATGTTGAAATGTGTGTATGCATAATGCAGTGCGGTGCTGCTGTGTATTTGTGTGAGGTGATGTGGAGTGTTTTTCTTTTTAAGCATGTATGCATGGATGTTTGCAAGTGTGTGTGTATGTTTAGATGGGCACGATGAGTACTCATTCATTTTCAACAAGTTCTATGCATTTTCCCCTCTTCGATTTTGTTTCGTTTTATTTATTTTATGCACTCTAATGTCGTTTATGTGATTTCGTTGTATATGTAAGTACGATGGGTCCGTTTTTTCTTGTGTATGTCTCTACACACACACACACACACATCGTAGTACAAACGAGTGTATGCGATTTCATGCATGTCCTTGAGTGCCTGAGCACTTAAACTGTTGTATGTTTGTTTGCAAACGTTGTCGTAAATGTGTCACACTTACGTTTACATCGTGTGCACAAAATACTGTATCTGTATCTATGTTGGTTGGTGCATACTCAGAGTCATGATGAGACATTCGATTTCAGGTTTTTCTCAGTCTTCATACGTGCGGACGTTCCATGTATGGATGTATACCTGTGTACGTATGTATTAAATATTCTAATAGTCCTTTTTTGTATTGATATTCATAAAGGTTTTTCTTAATGAGAAATGTACGAGTAGTTCTGTGATGATCCTCCTTAGAGATTTGTTGAAATATTAAAGCTTAAATTGAAAAAGGAAAAACAAGTAAGGAAAGTCGGGCGGAACTATATTATGTCCTACACCACATACTTGCAAATGCTTCGTAGGAGGAAAATGTTCACACCAATCAGTTTCTACGCAAATAAGGTGGAATTGTTAGACTTTAGTTGTACCGTTCGATGTCGAAAGAAAATCTATGCGAACGAAAGCCAGTCACTCATTTTCAAAAGCGAACCACTATCAAAAAGCGACCACTATCTTCTTACTTTTCGTTCGCCTTTCGTTTTGTGAGTGAATGAAAATGTTGCCAGATCAAAAAATTCACAAATAATCGCAACTATGCCAAGAAAAAATGCAAAATGCAAAACGCACCATATAGAAAGCAAGTAGACACAACAGAAACCACCAGACAGAAAAAATGTAAACAAACAAAATTTAGGGGTTACTTATGTTGTACAATAATATAAATTTTACAAAAAAATATAATTGTAATAAGATAAAAGTCATTTGTTTTGTGAGTTTTCTTTATTGTTTTATTTACTCTCAAAAATATTGCACAATGTTATGTTCGTATTTTTATATTTTTATATTATATATTTATATATATTTTTATACCCTCCACCTCCAGGATGGGGGTATATACTTTGTCATTTCTTGAAATATTCGTCGGAGACCCCATAAGGTATATAAGTGTCGTGGTAAAATTCTAAGACGATCTAGCAATGTCCGTCTATCTGTATGTCCGTCCGAAATGAGCCAATCGAAATGAGCTAGATGTTCAAATTTTACGTAAATATGTCTTATGGTTGCAGATCGCTTGGGATTGAAAGTGGGCGAAATTGGCCAAGAGGGAAAATTTTTTCCCTAACATTGATTATTTAAGCAATTTTTTGTATATACTTGATATTTGTTGCGCACATTCCTCTACTAACGTGAAAACACCAAAAAGTGCAAAAAATTTAGCGGGTGAAATTGGGCAAAAGGTATAAAAATTGTACCACTGATACGACAACAGCTAGAAACATGAAATTCGGTGTGTACATTAGAGCGTACCAGGTTACAAGTAAAAAAAAAGTTCGCCGTACACCTTCGAATATGAAGCTCAAGCATGATTCATGATTTTATGCGAGCTTTAATTTTCTGATATTAGAGTGGTACATTAGGGTAGTAGCAACTGAGATATGATGGGTAAGTATTTTTTTTGAAACTACCTTTCAATAATACTTCATATTCGAAGGTGTACGGCGAACTTTTTTTTGAGGTACGCCCTAGTGTACATCCCTCTAATTACGTAGACACGTAAAATAGAGGTAATTATTCTAAATTAGTACTTTTAAGGGATACAATTGGAAGACAGGGATAAAATAATAGTTTGTCTAAAATAATCTTTATTGCAAGCCGTAGCGACAACAATTTTTTGTAGTTAACATACCGATAATTTTCGTTAATTAAACAAACTACAGGGTTTTCCAACAAGAGGTGTTATTTTGAATCACCCGGTATTGTCGCATCTGGGGCTCGGAAAACCCTAGAGTTATTTTTGAGAATCATCTCCATCCTCATCGTGTGACTATTTGGTGCGGTTTATGGTCCGGCGGGGTCATTGGACCTTACCTTTCTCGAAAATGAGGTTGGATCAACGGTTACGGTGAATGGATTGCGCTATCGCGAAAGGATTAATGATTTGTTATGGTCGGAGTTAGATGAACGTTTATTTTCAACAAAACGGTGCTACGTGCCACAAAGCAACGAAACCATTGCTCTTTTGCGGGAAAAGTTTCCGAACCGTGTTATCTCTCGAAGAGGTAATCACAAATGGCCATCGAGATCTTGTGATTTAACCCCTTGCGACTTCTTCCTTTTGGGCCACGTGAAAAATAAAGTCTACGCCAACAGCCCAGCGTCGATTCCAGACCTCAAAGATAGAATTCGTGATGCTATCGAGGACATAGGGCAGCCACTTTGCGATTTGGTTATGGAAAATTTCATGGTCGTGGTGGCCATTTGGCTGATATTGTTTTCATTATTAACGGCATACCTTTCTCTTTATTATGAAATAAACATCCGATCATTTATCACAAAAAATTACATGTTAAAAATAATTGAGGTTTTTTTCTATTAGAAACAGCTAACTGGAAAGTTTACCACACGGGTCCATGTTTTGGTATAGCTCTCATACAAATGTACCACCGATTTACAATATTACTGCTCTAAAATGCACATTTTACATCGGATCTTGATCAAATTTTCCACAGAATGTTACATTTGGACTAGAAATACCTATTTTGAAAGCTAGTTATATAGGCCAATGTTTTGGTATAGCCCCCATACTAATGGGTCGCCATTTAACACTATTATCGCTCTAGAACCCACATCTTACATTGGATCTTGATACAATTTTGCAGATCATATTATATTTAAATAAAGAATACCTGCTTTGAAAGTGATCTATAAGGGCGCACTTTTTAATGTGGCGCCCTTATTACCACTCTAGGACCAACATTTTACATTGGAAGTTTATCAAATTTTGGAGATTATATTTTATTTCAACTAGGAATACGTGCTATGATAATCAAATATATGTGTTCATATATTGGTATAACCCAAACGGGGCACCCATTCTACTCTATTACAGCTCTAGAAACTACACTTGCATCGGATGATTATATATTTCAACTAGGAATACCTACCGTGAATGAGAAATATATTGGACCAGGTTTTAGCACAGGCCCCAAGTGTTGTAATAGGCCCCCTTCAAATATTCGTCCGATTCATCTTATTACCGCTGTGTAATCTGTATTTTTCAGTGGATTTTGATCAATTTTTCCAGATCATGTTACATTTACTTTACTCGGAAAATCTGCCGGAATATTGGAAAATTTACCATAAAATTAATGTATAATTTATATGAACTACATAAAATTGCTCCCATGAAACACCTGTGTTTAGTAATCAAAGTGAGGTATATACACAGGGAGTTGTGTAGGGTATTGTATGGTCGGCCCCGCCCGACTTTACCCTTCCCTTACTTGTTTTATTACACAGTACGACAGTGGTTGGTACACATGAGAAATGTTAACAGAATATGAAAATAGGCTTAAAATAAAGAAATACGTGTCTCGGCGTTTTGCTGTAGCACGTCAGAATTTTGAGAAAATCGATTTTAAAGATTCGAAGGACCATGGAGGTTCACTTGTAACGTAGTACTATTATAAAAAGTTCTATAAAAACAGAATGGGTGAACCGATTTAAGTGCTTGAGCCAGTTTTGAAAAGGGAATTAAATTTGGATTTGTTTTTATTAAAAAAACATCTTTTTCCGCTAGATGGCGCTTTAATTTTCATGTAAAATTAAAAAATATCCAAAAATGTAATGTAATTCAATGTAATGTAAAAATACAAAAATTAATATCAAAAAATTTAATGTAATTCAATGTAAGGTAAATGTAATGTAAAAATACAAAAATTAATATGATATCTTAACTATTATTTTGTGTCAAAAATGTTGGTCATTGGCTTAGAACGTTAAGGCGCAGATAAGAAGTAATGACAATCTTCGAAACAATCGACCGCCATATGGTTCAAATCCCAGACGACTTGTTTTAATTTTTTCTAATTGCAGAAACCCCGATATGTAAACTCGTTGAAATTGAATAATAATATTTTTAGTTTGATCTGGCTCGGAGCCCCGAATCGCTGAATCAAGCAATTCCCGGCCAGCGAAAAAGATTCTACTTTAGTTATTGGATTTCAAATCAACAACATTGTATTTTTAATGAATTTCGTACATTTTTTGGATATTTTTTAATTTTACATGAAAATTAAAGCGCCATCTAGCGGAATAAAATAATAAAAACAAATCCAAATTTAATTCCCTTTTCAAAACTGGCTCAAGCACTTAAATCGGTTCACCCATTCTGTTTTTATAGAACTTTTTATAATAGTACTACGTTACAAGTGAACCTCCACGGTCCTTCGAATCTTTAAAATCGATTTTCTCAAAATTCTGACGTGCTACAGCAAAACGCCGAGACACGTATTTCTTTATTTTAAGCCTTTTTTCATATTCTGTTAACATTTCTCATGTGTACTCAAAAAAAATGATTTTGTCGTACTGTGTTCTAAAGCTGTAGAAACGTGTTATTTTGAGTATCTAGCTAAGATCAGCTTTTGAAACACTGCCAAAAAGAGAGATTTTGGCTGCAACTGTAAGAATTGAATTACATGTACAAAAAAGATTACTGTTTTTATCACTCCTCAATTAGCTTGCGAAGTGAAAGACTTTTGTTTAATTTTTCGCAAGAAAGATTAAATCTATATTTTTTATGGGATTGAATAAATATAAAAATTGCATTCCAATTCAAACTTTGCACATGATAATATTTTTACCAAATTGAGCTTAAGTTCGAAGATGGGAGAACTTATCACGCCCCTTCGGGTACCTCCCACACAAATTGAATAGATCATTTTTTTAGAATAAACTTATAGTCCAGCTGGTCTGAGTTTCTTTTTACAGTAGGTCAAAGGTTTCATTTTTTTACTTCGAAGGGAGCAGTATATTTTTTCCTCGTTGATCCCCAGTTTGGCCCTCCATTAGACCGCAGAACTTAAGCTCATCAATACTTCGACTATGTTTGCATGAAATTTCATCAAAATCTGTAAAACACCTTAATTATTATTATGCCTTAATTATTTTCCCTTATTTTTCTTTTTTATCAAATACCCCACTGTGCAGCGTTAATACGTTAAATAGTGTCTGAAATATTATGCTGGCACTATTTCCATCTGAATTAATTGTCATTTGCAAATAAATTTGCATTCTATCTATATATATAAAAGAGTTGCGTGATTGAGTGACTGAGTGACTGACTGACTGATCACTTCCCAGACCAAACGGCTAAAGCTGGAATCATGAAATTTGGTGTGTACATTTCTCTTCCCGTGTAGAGGTGTGATAAGACGGGATTTTTCGAAATTCGTACTTTTAAGGGGTAAAAAGGGATAAAAATGGTACCACCGCAATGACCAAACGGCTGGGCCTAGAATCTTGAAATTTGGTATGGGCGTTCCTCTTGCGGCATGAAGGCATCCCAAAAAGTGTATTTTGAAAAATTCGTACTTTTGGGGGATCAAATGAGGCAAAAAGGCCAAAAATGGTAGAAACAACACGACTGAAGCTAGAATCATGAGATTTGGTGTGTACATTTCTCTTACAGCGTAGAGATCAGATATGAAGTGAGTTTTTCGAAATTCGTACTTTTAAGGGATAAAATGGGGTAAAAAGGGATAAAAATGGTACCACCGCAATGACCAAACGGCTGGGCCTAGAATCTTGAAATTTGGTATGGGCGTTCCTCTTGCGGCATGAAGGCATCCCAAAAAGGGTATTTGAAAAATTCGTACTTTTGGGGGTAAAATGGGGCAAAACGGGACAAAAAAGGTACAAACAACACGACTGAAGCTAGAATCATGAAATTTGGTGTACATTTATCTTAAATTCGTACTTTTTGGGGTTAAAATCGGTAACAAAGAGATAAAAATGTTACCAATCAAACGAATGCAGCTGGAATCATAAAATTCGGCGTGTACATCCTTCAAAATGCTTAGAAACACAAAATGAACGAATTATTTAAAGGGTACACGGGGATAACAAATGTACCAATAACACGGAGGACGCTACAATAATGCAATTCGGTATGCATATTTGTTTTAAAGCGTAGAACGCCGATAAGGGAGAATTTTCCGAAATTTTTACTTTTAAGGGATTAAATGGGATAAAAATTGTACCACCGCCAAGACCAAAAAGCTGATCCTAGAATCTTGAAATTTGGAACGGCCATTACTTTTATAGCACGAATGCGACCAAGAAAATATTTTTGTAAAATTCGTACTTTTTGGGGGCCAAATCGGGTAAAAAGGGATATAAACGGTACCAATCAGAGAGACAGAGCTGGGATCGTGAAATTCGGCGTGTACATACCGCAAAATGCTTACAAACGCAAAATGAAGGAATTTTCCAAAATTCATACTTTTAAAGGGTTATCGGGAAAGGGGGGATAATAAAGATACCAACAACACGGCTGACGCTATAATCATGAAATTTGTTGTGTATATTCGTCTTACAGCGTAGATGCAAGATAAGAAGGAATTTTTCGAAATTTGTATTTTGGTTTAAAATTGGAAAAAAAGTGATGACAATGTTACCTATCATGAAATTCGTTTTGTACATCCCCCATGTATAGAAACACAAAATTAAGGGATTTTTTTAAGAAAATGAGGAAAATAGGGTAACAATTGGTACCAACAGCACGGCTGAAGCTAGAATCGAGAAATTCGGTGTGTATATTCCTCTGACCTTTAAAGGATTTTTCAAAATATGTACTTTTTAGTCGATCGGAACAAAAAGCGATTACAATGGTACCCACTAATGTATCGAATGAGGTATGAATATGCATTACAAATGTATTGTATCAAAATGTGTATTTTAAATGTGGATGCGGATAAAAAGTGATACAAATCGTACAAAACAAATTGGGAAAATTGGGATAACCAAAGTTTTCAGCTAGAATCTGAATAGGCTTGTGCATTTCTCCGAGTGCATTTCTCCGAGCACGTAGAGGCGCAACATAAATTATTTATTTTAAGAGCGGCACAAAACAAGTAAAAATGGTACCCACTTTCTAACATAAATGAATTTTTAGAAATTTTAAATAAAAAGGTACGTAAAGTTCTGTGCGAAAATTATAGTCAGTAGCCCCCTCAAAATAAAATATAGAAATATGTTCGTTCTATTTATAAGTTCAGATTTCAAGTCATGTACCGTTATATGTAAATGATTTAAAATTACAAAGGGCGTGGCGATAGCATACATATTTTGTAGGTTTAAAGTGATTTAAATCTAAAATTGCAACACTTTACACGTTTCTCTATCCCAAATAATATACAAGCTACACCGTAGAGTGATGGTATAATTATCTCAGCTTAATAAAGAGACGGGCAAATAATTTTGTGTTTTATATGATTTTTTTTGTAAGAAAATTGTTACAATTTTTGTGCCTATTGACTACGTATAAATTGATGGCACAATATAAATTGATTTTTTTTTAATTTGTACAAGGAGGACAAAAATTAATTCGGTGTATAAATTCCTTCGGCTATGTAGGATCTGGCATCGAATTTGCGCTACATAAAACGATTTTTCCAATTTTGTGAGCGTTTACAAGCGATTTACCCTGAAAGAGATTTCCTTACACCGCGTACGAAGTAGCGGGTATATGCTAGTAAAATATAAATGTAAAATGGTCTTGAGCCAGGACAATATCCCAGTTCAAATCAAACCGATTTTCTCCAAATTCAATAGCATCCAATACTGGGCTAAAAAAGACTTCTGACAAACTCCATGGCTATGAGACAACAAAATGCGTAATGTACTTTGATCCTATGCTCTAGATCAGCGTCAGGCTTCCACTGGTCTTGCGCTACGAACTTACTCGGTTTATTACTCGAACACCGCACTTATTGCCGTAACAGTCTTAACAGAGAGAAATATCGACCAATTTCAATCAGCTGCTTGTTAGCTATCACTAGAATCCAACACAAGAGGGCGAACACACCAATACATTCTTATTCTTACTACATACTCTCTTTGTGCCGACCACTGCTTTAGATGGACAGCAGAAAGGCTGATGGTCGGACGGATCGACTCAGCAAATAATTAATAGCAAACTGATACTTAAAATTGATTCTAGCTCGTTTGTTTGTTGGTAAAAGAAATGTTTTCCATGAAACTGAAATCAAAGGCATCGTTTGGGTATATTGACAAATATGGCGTATAATGTTTTTTAAGGACTTACCACGTCCTATAACAGTAGAAATGAAAAGTCTTGAACATCGGTGGAGAAAATGTATCAATCTTAAAATAAATTTAAATGTTTGGTGATTACATAAAATCTCCATGGGCTTATTACGGCCATATAGGTTAAATATTTCCCTAGCGCCATAATAATTATATTCCTATTTCAAGCGATATCGGTGAATGTGTCCATTTCCCATATTATATGTACATATTACAATTATTAGCAAAAAAATATCATGTGTATCTTAAACACTTTCAAACTTTTGTTCAACATCGCGGTTGCAAGTGTTTTTTCTGCCAACATCACGTTTTGTTAATGAAAACTTATCTGGAGAAAATTAAAAAAGATGCAAAATTATAAAAATTTCGCACATAAAATACTACGTTTAGCAGCAGCACTCTGCTATACGCGCTCCACTTGCACTCCACCTTGAGAAAAGAAATCTGACACGCAAAAAAGAGTGCGACGAGAAGAGAAAAATGCAAAGCACTAGTAGTTAAAATTAAAAATTATGAGTTTAGTTGGACATGAAATAATTTCTAAGTTTTCCATGAAAAATTAATTAAATTATGGAAATTTGACAACCCCACCTATCCGAGCCGCCGAAGAAAAACATTACCTGATTTGCTTCTTTTTCAAACAAAATGAAAATTGCTAAAGCATAATGAACGTTGCTTGAACACAATCCCCAGCCACCATGGGTGATGGTTGCGTATTCCAGTGCAGTGCAGTGCAGGGGACGAGATTTTAAGAACACAGAAAAAACACACGAAACTTCTATATGAGATACGCTGGCACGATGCTAATAAGAAATGGCGAAGAGGAGATGTGTATAGTTTTAATTATAAGTTAAGAAAAAATATGAAATAATAAATATATATGTACTATATATGTACTAGTATGTTGTGCATGCGAGTGAGATGTCTGTATGTATATGCGGATGTTTTGGAAGTCTTAAAACCTCAAGTAGAAGCGAATGAAGTCGATGTTATTTTAATGAAACATGAGCACGGGAAGACTGCATTTTAAAACCCACAAGAACTCCTGATATTGGGTATGAAGTTGATATTTTGAAAGAAATGCATAACGCATTTTTGCATAAAATCACTGACAATATTATGACACATGAGGACATGAAAGTATATAATCTTACGCTATATAATTTTAATAACCATGAAATAAAGTATATTTATATTCTTAGCTACTCTGTGGAAATGTACTTTAATTTTAAATGAACTAGACCCACATTTTTGGTGTATCGATGGACTTGGAATAATCGGCCTTATCAATTAAGCGAATTGTGTTTATTCGTCCGTTTGTCAGCCGCCAATCTAGATCTTGTATATACCGCAATAGTTATCCTGTTGAACGAAGTTTTTACTTTTTATACTACGTAAGTTCGATCTCTTTTTCTCTTCATTACCTGGCGACCAAGTTTGGTTAATAAAATCAGCAATTAGTCCCTATTTTAACTCACGCTGTTTTAATTAATTTTCGATTTTTCTCTCAAACCCTTACTTATTCTTTCCCTTGGAAAGGAACAATACGAACTTTGATCACCAATTCGTATAGATCAATTACATTGATTAATAAAATTCAAATCCATTTGTGAACGAAAATATACAATCTGATTAGCGCCAAATTTACCAGGAGTAATTTTATATACTCCACCAGGGCATTATGTGATTGCACCATCTCTATCGGTTCAGATTTAGATATACCCAAACGGATATCAAATTGCATTCTTATATCTGTATTTGTAAGAAAATTTGAACACTAACTTTGAATGGGAGCTAAATATAAATCTGAACCGTTCTGACCCATTTTTAGCATAGGTTTTGTAGTGGAAATGTAAGATGCTTTCCCAAATTTGAAGGATGTCTGTTAAATATGTGGTTTCTGGAACGGAAAGAATCAAATCAGGGGAGTCATTTATATAGGAACTATATATAAATCTGAACCGATCCCACCTTCACCATAATTGTTTCTAAATGGTGATTTTTAAAAGCTATAGGAAAGTTTTTCAAAAAAAACACATAAAATTCAGAAAAATGCATGAAATCTTTATTTGAATCGATAGTACGGTCCATATAATTTAATGTTGGAAGATTATTTCATGCAAATGTTGACCTTGACTGCGCCACAAATGGTCCATCCGATTAGTCCAATTTTGGCATTTCACGTTTTTGAGTAACAGAGGCGCAATTGCTGCGAACGGCGACGAAGCGATAATTGATGGTCATCATTATCACTGGCCGATACAGCTGCGATATTTTCTTCAGTTCGCACTCTACGTAAGCGTGTTGCTGGTTTAATGTCCAACAATGCAAATTTGGTGCGAAATTTAGTCACAATAGCTCGAATAGCCGCTTCAGTGGGTCGATTAAAATGACCATAAAATGGAAGCTCGTGATAAACTTTCTTAACAGAGCACGCATTTTGATAATAAAGTTCAATAATTTGCAAGCGTTGTTCGTTCGTAAGACGATTCATGGTTAAATTATAGACCAAACTGAAGATGTTTGACAATGAAACAAAACACGAAACGTGTGTCAGCTGTTTAAATCGGTGTTGCCAAAAAGATAATAGCTAAAAAATCACCCTTTACTTGAAATATTAACTGATGTGCCGAATAAGAAGAAAATCTGTTCAAATATGCTACTTCTATACTTTACTTGAAATATTAATAATATATATATAGCTCCAATACAAATTTCGCCACTGAATTGATTATTTACGCTCTAGAAGTAGCATATTTGAACAGATTTTCTTCTTATTCGGCACATCAGTTAATATTTCAAGTAAAGGGTGATTTTTTAGCTATTATCGTTTTGGCAACACTGGTTTAAACAGCTGACACACGTTTCGTGTTTTGTTTCATTGTCAAATATCTTCAGTTTGGTCTATAATTTAACCATGAATCGTCTTATCTGAACCGACCTAGCCCATTTTCACCAGAACCGTTTCTAGTTGAAATATGTATAAAATTTGAAGAAAATCTGTTAAAATATGTTGTTTCGCTCGATTTGCCCCAAATTTGGCACAATAACTTATAATTGACATCTATGATGAAACTGGATCAGATCGGTTCTGATTTAGGTGTAACTCCCATACAAATTTTGCTCTCAATTAGACCACATATGTGGCAGTTAGTATGATAGTGCTCTAAGTCAAATCAAATCCAAAAAATGCGGTATGCCAATTTTTCTCTTTGCATTGATCAGATCTGTAATTTAAGAACATTTCATTTGGAAATTCAGTCAAAAATTTTTAACACAAAATTATTTTTTCAAAATTTGTTTTCACACACACATTGATATTGTCTTTGGCGACAATTATAAAAAATAATTTTTTATTTTGAGTGGAATTTTAATATTTTATTTAGATTTTTGCTATCGCAGCTTAGTTAACCAATCTTAAAGAAAAACAGCCATAATGTCCACTTTAAGTGATTCAGATAATTTGAACAAATACAAAGTTTCTAGACGAACAACATGTAAATATTTTTAAATTTTTTGAAGTAAAATATTTTGTGAACTAAAATTAAATATTTTTTGTTTAATTTTTTCAATTTTGATAAGAATGAAGGTGGTGTTAGTCAGTGTATCATCGCGTAGAGATACCAACGTGTTCGATTACAAAAGTTCGATATACTATTAGGATATTCTAAAAAAAAATGTGGTGCTTCGGTGCGAAAATATTTTTCAATTGACTTAAACATAAACCATTGCATATCTCAAAATGAATAAAGTGTGACTTAGACCACTACCATACTAACTGGCACATATTATAACCGATCTTTTTCAAATTTGTAACAACACTTTATATTTTAAATAAAGACATCTTATATGAAAGTAAATCAGATCGATTCAGATTTATTTAGCTCTAATACAAATTTCGCTCCAGCTTTGACTTTTTCCGCTCTAGAAACCAGATAATTCAACCGATTTTCTTAAAATTTGCCACAGCATATCATATTTTTCTTCCGTTCTGTACCCATAGCCATATCGGCCCCGATACCATTTTTTGCCCCAAATTCAATTGTAATGGGGTAATAAGTGAAGGGTCCATAACCAAATAGCAAAGTGGCTGCCCTATGTCCTTGATAGCGTCACGAATTCTATCTTTGAGGTCTTGAATCGACGCTGGGCTGTTGGCGTAGACCTTATTTTTCACGTGGCCCTCTGTGGCCAATTGTGATCACCTCTTCGAGAGATAACACGGTCCGGAAACTTTTCCCGTAAAAGAGCAATGGTTTCGTTGCTGGTGTGGCACGTAGCGCCGTCTTGTTGAAATTAAACGTTGTCCAGATCAATACCATCCAACTCCGACCATAAAAAATCATTAATCATATCTCGATAGCGCAATCCATTCACCGTAACTGTTGATCCAACCTCATTTTCGAAAAGGTAAGGTCCAATGACCCCGCCGGACCGGATGGAGAGGCTTCTCAACAATAACAATAACTCTTGGGTTTACCAAGCGACAATTTTGCTTGTTGACGTAGCCACCGAGGTGGAAATGGGCCTCATCAGTCAAAATGATTTTTCGATGGAATTCCGGATCATTTTCATTCATTTCAAGGACCCAATCAGCAAAGACACGACGTTGTTGATGATCGGCCGGCTTGAGTTGTTGTGTTAGTCTTTATGGAAATGACGTTTGTGGAATGCCCAATTCCAAAGAACGACGTGGAAAGGACAAACCTGGGTTTTCTTCAACACTTTGGGCTACAGCAGCAATATTCTCAGTTGTTCTTGAGAGACGTGGACGGGTTTTATTCTTCACATCACTAACTTGTCCCAACAGCTCGAATTTTTCCACCAATTTCTGTATTGCGGTCCAACAAGGTGCTTCACGACGACCCAAAAACGCTTTAGTTTTGCGAACTGTGACTACAAGATTTTCACCATTTTTGTAGTGAATTTTAATAATTTCAATGCATTGTTGAAGCGTGTATCGTTCCATTTTTAGTAATGGCGTAGTTTCTACTTGTCAAATGTCAAAGAATAAAAGCTTCAAAAGTGACAGCTACCGAAATACCGGGTGATTCAAAAAAATAACCTCTTTTTGGAAAACCCTGTATTATGTGTCTACTCAATTAGAGGAATGTACACACCGAATTTCGTGTTTCTAGTTGTTGTAGTTTGATTTGTTATCCCTTTTTGGCCCATTAGAAACACTTTATTGTGCACGTTTCTGTTATAACGGGAATTCGCATACCCAATATCAAATAAATATAAGCAGACACATTAAAAAAAGCATGCTTAAATGCTCTAAATATTGGGGGATATTAAGGGTATTTTCCGTCCTTGTGATGGCAATTGTTTTCCCTCTGGACCGAGTTCGCCCACTTTCAATCCCAAAATATCTACTATATTGAAGGAAAATATCTATTATATTCAAGGAAAATTTGGGCGACCTAACTCATTTCGTCTAGCTGCTGGCATGATTTCAACGGATGGACACATGGACATGACTAGCTCGTCTTAGAATTTTATGACGGTGAAGAATATATATACTTTATAGATCGATATTTCAACGTATTAAAAATGGAATAACAAAGTGGAAGGTATAAAAATGGTTCTATTATCCAGTATGTAACAGTGGATTTTTTGTTAAGTATAGCTAAAAACCATTACAAAAAAATCAATTAAATGTAAATAAGTTTTTGTAATAACTAAAATAAAATTTGACAATTTCACGGACAAGATTTGCTTTTTGGAAAGCAATTATACAATGTATTAATAAACTCCAAACAAAATTCTTCTTCATGTTTTATAACTACCTATGTTAGGCTACGAAATGTCCTACGATAACAATAGATATCATAAAAGTGCTAGACAATATTAGACATAGAATACAATTAACCCCCAAACACCACCTACGGAAGAAGGACTATGTGCGATATAATTTGCATTCATTGCTAGGGACCGACAAATTAAATCCGTCTTTGGAAGGATAATACTATTTTCAAGAAAAGATTACTCCCATCCAGACTGTCTTGTTGTTTTCACACACACACACACACGTACGTCACTTTCCATTCCACGGTGTCAATACAAGTCAATAATTACGACAATTTTTTCTCTGAAAATTGATCTCATGATCACCAAGCACAAGGGCAAACAAAAAACCATTGGTGGAAAGTAGAACTCCCGGCGCTGATATCAGATCTTCTTCAGACACCCTGCCGCTAAAATAGGAACTCCGCAAGGCTCAGAAGAGCTTTTGGCAAAATTATCTGGTTGTAGTATTTGCGGCACATAGGATCAGAAAGGTTCTATCATCTTCTCCTTTTAAAATTTGTTATCACCAAATCGAGATTGGTGGCTGGATATCTATGCATAAGTAATCACTGAATCTATTCCTTGGTGCACACATAAATAATCTGACCCTAAGTCAAATTAAAATCCTTCTAACTTACATAAACGATATAAATAAATGGATATAACCGACAATTTACTTACTCATCCCTACTATGCAAGTGCCGATGCGCGTACGTTGACGTATGCGGAATATTAATTAAAGTGTTGCTCATACCCCACAATGGTCAATGTGAAGACAGTAGACAATATTACTGCTTAGCCGACACATTATCTAAATGTTAGCTTCAATTCAAATGATTGCAACATGAAGACAGTGCAATAAATAAATTATAAAATATTTTAAATTATAAAATATTTTATCTTCGTAGTCCAACATTGCTGAAAATATTTGGAAGTCGATAGTGAGTAAAATATGCAACAGCGGACTAATTTCATGTGAAACGGTACATTTTTCCTAGTTTCTTCGAGTTTAATTACAGTTTGTACTTCTGAATAAGGGAAATGAAACTGTATATCCCGATTTTAAAATGATATGAAATTGAAGACACTAGGGTGGATCGAAAATCAGGAATTTTGCCCCTTTTTATGATAAGAGATAGAAATATACATGTTTTTTGGAATTTGAAGCAAATGAAAATATAAAACTATATTTAATATAAAATTATAAAATATTAAAACTATTTTTTTTAGTTTTCTACTTTACTTTTCCCTGTAATCAATAAAATACCTCTTCGATTTTTTAAATTTTTTTTTAATTTAGCACAACATCTTATAATCTAACTAGAAAAACCTATGGCTAAAGTGGGCTAGATCGGTTCAGATTTATATATAGCCTCCATACAAATGTCGCTCCCGATTTGACTTTTTTCGCTTTAGAAACCGCATATTGTACCCGATTTTCTTTAAATTGGGCACAACATCTTATAATCCAATTAGAACACATATGCTGAAAATGGGTAAGATCAGTTCAGATTTAGATATAGCCCCCATACAAATGTCGCTCCCGATTTGACATTTTCCGCTCTACAAACCACATATTGTACCCGATTTTCTTTCAGATTTATATATAGCCTCCATACAAATGTCGCTCCCAATTTGACTTTTTCCGCTCTAAAATCCACATCTTGTACCCGATTTTCTTTAAATTTGGTACAACTTCTTATTATCCAACTAGAAACACCTATGCAGAATTTGGGTAAGATCGGTTCAGATATAGATATAGCCTCTATACAAATGTCGCTCCCTATTTCACTTTTTCCGCTTTAGAAACCACATATTGTACCTGATTTTCTTTAAAATTGGCACAACATTTTATAATCGAACTAGAAACACCTATGGTGAAAGTGGGTAAGATCGGTTCATATTTAGATATAGCCCTCATACAAATGTTGCTCCCGAATGTTTATCCGATTTTGGCCAAACTTTACATATTATATTTCACCAATAAATATACATGGTGAAAGATGGTCACATCATTCCAGGTTTCAATATACCACCATACAAATGTCCATTCCGATTTAACATTTTTTGTCAAACACATACATTTACATGATTCAAAAATCCTTCGCGATTCCTTTTTTTACTGAATTGAATTGTAATGATATAGAAAGTGGGGTGTATCATATAGTGGCTCCGTCCGTCTTTAGTCTTTCCTTACATGTTTGGGAGATGCCCATATGTCCATACTTTGGTATAAGTCAAATGGGGCCCATTCTGATTATTACAGCTCTAGATACTACATCTTACATCGTATCTTCATCAAATTTTGCAGATCATGATATTTTTCAACTAGGAATACCTACCGTGAATGAGAAATATATAGGCCCATGTTTGGACCAGGTCCAAAATGTTTTTATAGGCCCTTTTGAAATGTCGGTCCGATTCGTCCTATTACTACTGTATAATTTGTATTTGTCTGTCGGATAATTGGATCAATTACCATATTATTAACGATATACGTTAAATATGACTAAAGATGAATTTATAGTAACTGTATAATTTATATGAACTACATAAAATTGCTCCCATGAAATACCTGGGTTTAGTAATCAAAGCGAGGTACATACGCTGGGAGCGGTGTAGGGTATTATATAGTCGGCCTCGCCCGACTTTAGCCTTTCCTTACTTTTTTTTGTAATGAATTTTCTCGTTTTTGTGCCGAATTCAAGTTTTAAAGATTATTATGAATCATCTGACAACATAATATTTATATAGGGCTAGAGAATTGAAAACTAAATCTAAATCAATATTATTTTTGATATTTTAGTTCGCGGTATGAGCTCCATCCAACGTGATTTGTTTTACTTGTAACCGTTTTTAGATTTTTTGTAGGGATAATGGCGACAAAGAGGTGGACTATATTGGACCTTTCTGACCTTTTGTAGTTCAGTCTTATATACATTAGGCTGGGTCCCGGAAATGGAAAAATAATTTCCTTTCAATCCACGAAAACAAAGTTTGGATTGTTTAACGATGATTTGCAAAATATTTCGTTCCTATTTCAAATCTAGCTGGGAAAAATTAACAAAAATATTCCTTCTGATAATTTAATGAACTTCTCAATATATTAAGTAACTGTAATTTATGTTTTATTTTTTGATTTTACCTCTAATTAGGAAAAAGTAAGCTTTAAAGTCAGTTGTTGCCAACACGTGCATTCTGATTTCATTATTATTATGTGTGATTATTTTATGTGTTACTTTGGTTTGTTAAAAGGTGATTTTATTGTCCTATTTTTTATTATTAGTAAGCTCAATTTCAAGGAAATATTTTACAGTTTTTATTTAATTACTTCCATTGTAAGTATAAAAAAATTTTTGTAAGAAGTTCTAAAAGTGCTAAAAATAAAATATTTATTTTTTTCAAGGAGAGTTAAAACTGTTTATTCCGCTTAGTTCTGGTGTAAAACTATATTTGAGTTAACCTTTTGAGTGTTCGCTTTAAGGTAAATCAAAAACATCTTGCGCATTCCCGAAATACAACTCAAAGGTATGGTCTTCAAGATATACCAGAATGCGTGAAAAAAATCTAAAGGCAAATATAAATATTAAACTAGCCGAAAAATTGATAAATAGTGGAAGACATCGTGACCGTTTCTTAACATAAAATTCAGTTTGGCTTGATGAACCGTATGTATTGCCTGAAAGTGTACAAAATCTTTTAGATTCAACTGACCATCGAGAAATTATTAAAGCTAGTGAGCAAACTTGTGAAAGATCTGTCGGAAGCTTCATCGAGTAAAGGTACGGAAGTGAAAAAATTGGTAAGAGATTTAGCAGATGAATCCTTATCTATAATGGTTGATGCTAATTTGTCGAAACATCAATACGATACTATGCCTAAAATTCAACTCAAAATTCAAAAATCTTTTTACCTTTTACACTAATGTTCAAAAGGCAAAGAAAAAATGTTATCCAGCTGAAACAGGAATCACTGAGATGCATGCAAAAAGTTCACTCCAGTCATTAGTGAATCATACTATTGAAAGACTTTGTTTAGCTCAAAAAGAGGTTTTGCTTGGTATTGATGAACTGAAAACGCATGAACATTGTCTTAATATTTTCTAAAATGGAGATGAGCTCGGCAAAGGCAGTATAAACAGAAATTTTTCTCGGAGGAGAGCCATACAGATGAAAGATTATTTAGTATTTCAATGGTTCATATTCAAATGAATATCAGTTCTACACAAAGAAATATAATTGTGTGACAAAATCCTGCTACTTCATCTACTAGATGCCCTCCAATCAAGGTTATTTAGTTAATTTCCCAAGAATTTAATTTAGTAGATAAAGCAAGAAATTAGAGATTTGTCTCCAACTATCAAATGGCCAACAAAATGTTCTTGTTGAGTCTACTTTTATGCTTACTATGATGTGTGTACTGCACTATTATCTGTAACCTCTTCTTCTCAAGCGTGTTCCATATGTGGAGCGAAATCGAGTAAACTAAATAAACCTTCTGTGATTTTAAATAAAATTTTCGATGAACGATCAACCTTTGGAATGTCTCCGCTATATTCATGGATCCATTATATGGAGTACGTATTGCACATAACATATAACACTAGTCAACAGTCAAAATGTACTCGGGATGCGATAATTTTTTCTGTGTAGATAACCTTGACATGAGCTCGAAAAACGCAATAAAAAATTTTTTTTTCGTTTGGTTTTTGTTTTATTTTTTTTTTTAAATTTTAAAAATTTTTTTTTGGTTAATTTGTTTCGTCCGGCATAACTCGGGAACCACTAGCCCGATTTAATTGAATTAAATTTTAAAAAAATTAAAATTACAATTCCCTTAATCTGTTCATATATTGTTTTCCTATACAAGCAACAGTTTCCAAGTTAAAAATGAATATATAAAGGAAAAAACTTATTTTTTGCCTAAAGATTAATTTTTTTTTTTTTAAATCCATAAAAAATCCAAAATGAAAAAAAATGTCAAATCTTATTACTTTTACGTAAAGTCACATAACCTATGAGCAAAATGAGACAAAGATCATGAAATCACTCTACAGAGTAGGAGGGTATATATCATATCCGACCGTCCGTCTGTCTGGCTGGCTGGTGTACACGATAACTTTCGAAAGGAGTTAAGGAATCGAATAAAACTTTGTTCATGGTATTTTTTCCAAAACTTAGTTTAAGTTCGAAAGTGGTCAGAATTGCCACGACCTTTCTGGTACCTCCCACACAAATAGCCCATATTTCAATGTTAAATTAAAACCCATATAACTTCCGGACGGATATTCGGAATCATCTATATTTTGGTATTTGATAATGTTTTGCACGCCCATTCCAGAAGCTGCCACACAAATCTCGCAAAACTACGTAAATTTAAAGCTGTTATAACTTCTATGCGGATGATAGGAAAACTGTGAAATTTGATATTTAGCAATGCTTTTTAGTGGAATATGAACGATATTCCCACACCCCTTCTTGTACCACCCACACAAGTAACATAAACTCTCGTTAAAATAAAACCGTCATAGAATTCATACGGGTAGTCAAACTCATTTGCAATTTGATATTTAAAAATGTTTTTATGGTCACTATAAAACTTAAAAATATTTACGCTTTAGCCACGCCCATTCTTGTATCTCCCACATAATTGCCTATGATGGATAATATTAAATCCTTCTTGGAATCCACTATGACTTGATATTTGATCATGTTTTTACAATTGTTTTATAAACCTAATACTTTCCGCACAAATTATCCTGACATATGTAAAATTTAATTCCCTATAACTTCCGTATATATGTTCTCTGAGAGTCGGTTTAGCCGACTGAAGCTTACTTACTTGTTTTTATACTATCCACCTCCAGCATGGGGGTATACTAACTTTGTCATTCCGTTTGTAACACCTTGAAATATCGACCTGAGACCCTATAAAGTATTTATATTCTTGATCGTCATAAAATTCTAAGACGATCTAGCCATATCCGTCCGTCCGTCTGTTGAAAGCACGCTAGCATCTAAACGAAAGGAACTAGGACGTCCAAATTTTACATAAATGCGTCTTATAGTCGTAGATCGGTTGGGATTGGGCGAAATTGGCCCAAAGGGAAAAATTTTTCCCTCACAATGACTAAAAATACCCATAATAATCCCCTATATTTTACAGTATTTAGGCATGTTTTTCAATATATCTGCTTGTACTTACTTGATATTGGGTATGCGCATTCCCCCTATAACAAATAGGCGTACCATGGGGGCAAAAAGGGATAAAAATGGTACATATCAAACGACAACAGCTAGAAACACGAAATTTGGTATGTAAAGGGTCCGCCATCTAACTTTTTTTTCAACTATTCAACCGTTGGACTATTATTTGTGGGTGCCGTGGCAGCCATTTGAATGAAATTATTTTCCATTATTAACCGGAAGGATTGTACTTTCAAATAAAAAAAGAAATTTGAGAAAATATTCAGTAGTTTCTTTTTATAGTATTTTCAAAAAAAGTTATTTGTCGGACCCAATACGTTCCTCTAATTGCGTAGATACATAATATAAAACTATTTTTTTAAAATTCGTACTTTTAAGAGGTAAAATGGGAAAAGAGGGGAAAAAAATGGTACCAACCAAACGGCTGCACCTAAAATAATGAAATTCGGTGTATACATTCCTCTGACTGCGTAGGCACGGAAAATAAACGAATTTTTCGAAATTCGTACTTTTTGGGGTTAAAATGGAAAAAGGGGACAAAAATAGTACCAACCAAATGGCAGCAGCTAGAGTCGTGAAATTCGGAGTATACATTCCTCTGACTGCGTGGACACGAAAAATAAAAAGGTTTTTCAAAATTCGTACTTTCAATGGATACAATGGGACAGAGGGATAAAAATGGTACCAACTAAACGGCTACAGCTAGAATGATGAAATTTGGCGTGGACATGACTCTAATTGCGTAGACAAGTAAAATAAAGGTAATTTGAGAAAGCCGTACTTTTAAGGGGGTAAATTGGAAAAAAGGATAAAAATGGTACCAACCAAATGACCGCAGCTATAATGACGGAATTCGGTGTACACATTCGTCTGACTGCATAGACAAGCAAAATAAAAATATTTTTCCAAATTCGTTTTTTGATTTTTTTTGAAGCATGAAGTTAGGTTATCTTGCTCTGTGTACGTGAGAAATAATGAATTTTCAAAATTTGTTCTTTTGGAATTAAAATGGATGGAAATACAACCAACAGTAGCGTTTAAGTTTTATTGAAGACTAGCAGTATCCGCTGCTTCGCACGCGAAAAAGCCAGTTATTTGTTAATTTTATCCGTCTTTGTTTTTGGATAGTATTTATTTAATTTTCTTTTGGTGGATATAGATAAATCTAAAATAGTAATTTGGAAACCTCCTATTAGCTAGCACTCACACACAGTCATAGGAATGTGCTTGTCGATATACACTATTTTAGCTGAACTACTTCGTATGCATAATTTCCACCAAGTTTTGAACAAAATATTACAACCATTTATATCCTCGATCTCATGTTTCTAGATTCAGCCAGCCAGTTTATAACATTTAGCACTTCTTTCCCAAAAAGTACACATTTCGAAAAATCACTATAGGTAAAATGTGTTTTTGCTTCACCTAAAAATATGTACTTTATTTGGTAACACATTTATTCCTTGTTGTGCCGTATCCCCCCTTTTAAGTACAAATTTTGAAATATCCATTTATGTTCCGCGCTTACGTAATTAAATGATTGTACGCCATTTGTATCCCTTTTCGTCCCGCGCACCCCTTAAAAGTACAAATTTCGAAAAATCAAACTACTGCGCTTCTATATGGGCAGAGAAATTTACACACTAAATTTCACGACTATAGCTGAAATATTTTAGTTGGTACTATTTTTATACCGCTCATTGTTTATAAGTACAGAATTAGAAAAATTCGTTAAGATTTGCGATTCTCGTTGTCAGAGGAATTTACACACCACATTTCACGACTATAGCTCCAATACTTTAGTAGGTACTACTTTTATCCCTTGTTGCTCACCCCTATAAGAAAATGTCAAAAAATCCTTTAGATTGCGCTTTACACACAGTTTACACTCCAAATTTCCCGACTATAGCTGCAATTCTTAAACTGGACCCCTTTCTTTTCTGCCTACCCCCTAAAAAGTACAAATTTCGAACAATTCAATTATACTGCGCTTCTACATGGTCAGAGGAATTTACATATCAAATTTCACGATTCTAGCTGTAATACTTTAGTTGGTACCATTTTTATCCCATTTTGTCCCTCTCACCCCCTAAAAATACAAATTTCGAAAAAATCTATTTTTACTCCGTTTCTATATGGTGAGAGGAATTTACATACCAAATTTCACGATTCTAGCTGTAATACTTTAGTTGGTACCATTTTTATCCCTTCTTGTCCCGCTCGCCCCTTAAAAGTAAAAATTTCGAAAAATCCAATTTTACTTCGTTTCTATATGGTCAGATGAATTTACATACCAAATTTCACGATTCTAGCTGTAATACTTTAGTTGGTACCATTTTTATCCCTTTTTGTCCCGCTTGCCCCTTAAAAGTACAAATTTCGAAAAATCCAATTTTACTTCGTTTCTATATGGTCAGAGGAATTTACATTCCAAATTTCACGATTCTAGCTGTAATACTTTACTTGGTACCATTTTTATACCTTTTTCTCCCGCTTGTCCCTTAAAAGTACATATTTGGAAAAATCCAATTTTACTTCGTTTCTATATGGTCAGAGGAATTTACATACCAAATTTCACGTTTCTAGCTGTAATACTCTAGTTGGTACCATTTTTATCCCTTTTTGTCCCTCTCTTTCCTTAAAAATACAAATTTCGAAAAAATCTATTTTTACTTCGTTTCTATATGGTGAGAGGAATTTACATACCAAATTTCACGTTTCTAGCTGTAATACGTTAGTTGGTACCATTTTTATCTCTTTTTGTCCCTCTCGCCCCTTAAAAGTACAAATTTCGAAAAATCCAATTTTACTTCGTTTCTATATCGTCAGAGGAATTTACATACCAAATTTCACGGTTCTAGCTGTAATACTTTAGTTTGTACCATTTTTTTCCCTTTTTGTCCCGCTCGCCCCTTAAAAGTACAAATTTCGAAAAATCCAATTTTACTTCGTTTATATATGGTCAGAGGAATTTACATGCCAAATTTCACGATTCTAGCTGTAATACGTTAGTTGGTACCATTTTTATCCCGCTCGCCCCTTAGAAGTACATTTTTCGAAAAATCCAATTTTAATGCGCTTCTACATGGTCAGAGGAATTTACATACCAAATTTCACGTTTCTAGCTGTAATACTTTAGTTGGTACAATTTTTATCCCTTTTTGTCCCGCTCACCCCTTATAAGTACAAATTTCGAAAAATCCAATTTTATTGCGCTTCTACATGGTCAGAGGAATGTACATACCAAATTTCACGATTCTAGCTGTAATACTTTAGTTGGTACCATTTTTATCCCTTTTTGTCCCGCTCTTCCTTAAAAGTACAAATTTCGAAAAATCCAATTTTACTTCGTTTCTGTATCGTCAGAGGAATTTACATACCAAATTTCACGATTCTTGCTGTAATACTTTAGTTGGTACCATTTTTATCCCGCTCGCCCCTTAAAAGTACAAATTTCGAAAAATCCAATTTTATTTCGTTTCTATATGGTCAGAGGAATTTACATACCAAATTTCACGTTTCTAGCTGTAATACTTTAGTTGGTACCATTTTTATCCCTTTTTCTGCCGCTCGTCCCTTAAAAGTACATATTTCGAAAAATCCAATTTTACTTCGTTTCTATATGGCCAGAGGAATTTACATACCAAATTTCACGATTCTAGCTGCAATACTTTAGTTGGTACCATTTTTATCCCTTTTTGTCCCGCTCGCCCCTTAAAAGTACAAATTTCGAAAAATCCAATTTTACTTCGTTTCTGTATCGTCAGAGGAATTTACATACCAAATTTCACGATTCTAGTTGTAATACTTTAGTTGGTACCATTTTTATCCCGCTCGCCCCTTAAAAGTACAAATTTCGAAAAATCAAATTTTACTTCGTTTCTATATCGTCAGAGGAATTTACATACCAAATTTCACGATTCTAGCTGTAATACTTTAGTTGGCACCATTTTTATCCCTTTTTGTCCCGCTCTCCCCTTAAAAGTACAAATTTCGAAAAAATAAAATTTTACTTCGTTTCTATATGGTCAGAGGAATTTACATACCAAATTTCACGTTTCTAGCTGTAATACTTTAGTTGGTACCATTTTTATCCCTTTTTGTCCCTCCCTTCCCTTAAAAGTACAAATTTCGAAGAAATCAAATTTTACTTCGTTTCTATATGGTCAGAGGAATTTACATACCAAATTTCACGTTTCTAGCTGTAATACTTTAGTTGGTACCATTTTTATCCCTTTTTGTCCCGCTCGGCCCTTAAAAGTGCAAATTTCGAAATATCCCTATTTGTAGCTCGTCTGCATGGTCATTGCAAGGAACTCACTGAATTTCATGTTTATAGCTACTGCCGTTTAGTCAGGACGAAGGTTCGATGTTTATCCCTTTTTGGGCCATTTTATCCCCTAAAAGTACGAATTTCGTAAAACCCTTTCTTAGTCGACGTCTACGTCATATTTGGGATCTACCCTGAACATTTCATGACCCTGGCTTCAGCCGTTTGGTCTGGGGGCTGGTCAATGATAAGTCAGTCAGTCAGTCAGTAACGCAACTCTTTTATATATATAGATTGCTATCTTATATTTACTTTTTGAATTGACTTGAAGTATTATTTCGATATATGCTATGAACGTATTGGTAGTTTGGCTAAGCGTTTTTTTTAATTTTTCAATATTTGTATTTATTTTGGTTTGGCTATATTAAAAAAATTGACATTGGCATGTAATGTTACAGCACTTCTACGAAAATCGGCAGCCTCTGTGGAATGCAATCCATGGTGGAGGGTATATAAAGTTGAAGCGCTTTTAATAATAAATTTTGATTCTTGTTTTAGAGTAACTTATTGGTCGAATTATTGGATGTTTATAGTAATTTTTTCGTTTTATGATGAACATCGGAAGGAAAATGACGTCGCAACGCTCATTTTGGCTCTGAAAATCCATCTCCCGTATAAAATTATTTCATAACAAGTAAGGAAAGGCTAACGTCGGGCGGGGCCGACTATATGATACCCTACACCACTCTCTGTGTTTATACCTGATTTTGATTACTAAACCCAGTTCTTTTATGGGGGCGATAAATTATAGAGTATAGTAGAAATGCATCTTTAGTCAAATTAAACGAATATAGCAAAATTGATAGGCTGTAATAAGTTGAATCTGAAGTGTTATGTAAACTAATCAGAAACTGACAATGAGCGGTGGCAATTTCTTTGCGTAATGCTCCACCTTTGCTGTAAGTATTCCTAACTGAAATATACATCTAAAATCGGGATCCATGGTCCATTTCACCAGTAAGTGTTGTATTTGGAAACATTGACCCATATGGTCCAATTTTCGGGTAGGTATTACGAGAGTAAATATAATATGATGTAAATATAATATATGTGTGATGGTATTGTACCATAGTTCCCTTTAGGCATTCCAACTGAAAATGAATAATAATCTGCAAATTTTTATAAAGAACCGATGTAAGCAATAGGTTTTGAAGCGGTAATAGTGTAAAATGGGGGACCATTTGTACGGGGATTGTGCCAAAGTATTTACACATGGACACTTTCATAGTAGGTATTTCTAGTTGAAATAGAACATGATCTGCAAAATTTGAAAAACTTCCGATGTAAAATGTTGGTCTTAGAGGGTTAATACTAAAAATTGGGGCCTTTGTAAGGGCGTTACATTAAAAAGTGGGCCCATATAGATCACTTTCAAAGTAGATATTCTTATTCGAAATATAAAATGATCTACAAAATTATATCGAGTTCCAACGCACGATGTGGTTTCTAAAGCTATAGAGTAGAATGAGGGCCCAATTTGTATTTGTATGACTTTCATAGTATGTATTCTTAGTTGAAATATAATAAAGAGTGATTTTTTTGAGGTTAGGATTTTCATGCATTAGTATTTGACAGATCACGTGGGATTTCAGACATGGTGTCAAAGAGAAAGATGCTCAGTATGCTTTGACATTTCATCATGAATCGTCTTACAAACGAACAACGCTTGCAAATTATTGAATTTTATTATCAAAATGCGTGCTCTGTTAAGAAAGTTCATTGCGCGCTTCCATTTTATGGTCAGTTTAATCGACCCACTGAAGCGGCTATTCGGGCTATTGTGACTAAATTTCGCACCAAATTTACATTGTTGGACATTAAACCACCAACACGCTTACGTAGAGTGCGAACTGAAGAAAATATCGCAGCTGTATCGGCCAGTGTTAATGATGACCACCAATTTTCGATTCGTCGTCGTTCGCACCAATTGGGTCTCTGTTACTCAAAAACGTGGAAATGCCAAAATTGGACTAAGCGGATGGACCACCTAAGACGCAGCCGCGGTCAACATTTAAATGAAATTATCTTCAAAAAGTAAATGTCATGGACCAATCTAACGTTTCAAATAAAGAACCGATGAGATTTTGCAAATTTTATGCGTTTTTTTTTTAAAAAAAAGTTATCAAGCTCTTAAAAAATCACCCTTTATAATCTGAAAACTTTCATAAACTTACGATGTAAAATGTGGGGTATTTATACAAATGGGGGCCCATTTGCAAGGGCGCTGCATTTAAAAGTGGGCCTTTATAGATCACTTTCAAGGTAGGTATTCTGTATTAAAATATAACATGATATGCAAAATTTTATCAAGATCCAATGTAAGATGTGGGTTCTAGAGCTATAATAGTGTGAACTGGTGGCCCATTTGTATGGGGGATATACCAAAACATTGACCTATAAAGCTTTGAAAGCCAGCGTGGACTAGGGTGTTATAAGTTAGTTTTCCGCCAAATGTTTGTAACACCAAGAAATAATTGAGCTAGACCACCTTTAAGTGTACGGATCGGCTTAGAATCACCGGCTGAATCGATTTAACGATGTCTGTCTGTCCGTCTGCTGTCCATCTAAACTTGTTCGCACTCTACAGGTCGCAATTGTAGCCCGATTGTCATAAAATTTTACCAAAGTAACTTTTTTAACCCAACGACCATCGGCATTGAATTTGAAGGAAAACGGTTCAGATTTAGATATAGCCTCCATACAAATATCTCTATAATTTACACTATTACTGCTCTAGAATACACATTTTACATGGAATCATGAACAAATTTTCAGGATAGTGTTGTATTTGAACTAGAAACAACTGACGGGTAAGTGAACCACATGGCTCCATGTTTTGATATAGCCCCCATACAAATGTACCTCCGATTTACAATATTACTGCTCTAAAATGCACATTTTACATGGGATCTTGTTCAAATTTACCACACAATGTTACATTTAGCCTAGAAACACCTATTTTGAAAGCCAGCTATATTGGTCAATGTTTTGGTAGAGCCCCCATACAAATGGGCAACCAGTTTACACTATTGTCTCTCTAGAACTCACATCTTACATTGGATCTGGATACAATTTTGCAGATCATGTTATATTTTAATAAAGAATACCTACCTTGAAAGTGGTCTACAAAGGCCCACTTTTTAATGTAGCGCCCCCATTTTAATTATTACCGTTCTAGGACCTACATTTTACATCGGAAGTTTTTAAATTTTTGCACATTATATTATATTTTATATTTATTTATTATATTTCTAAGAATACATACTATGAAAGTCAAATATATGGGTCCATATTTTGGTATAACCCCAATACAAATGTACTATTACATCTCTAGAACCCACGTTGTGCATTGGATCTCGATGTAATTTTGCATATCATGCCATATTTCAACTTAGAAAACTTACTTTGAAAGTGATCTATATGGAACCACTTTTGAATGTAGCGCCATTGCAAATGGCCCCATTTTAATTTTTACCCCTCAAGGACGCAAATTTCACATCGGTTTTTTTCAAATTTTGCATATTATAATTCAACTATGAATACATACTATGATAGTCAAATATATGTGTTCATACTTTGGTATAATCCAAATGAATATTAGTGCTCTAAAAACTAAATCTTACATCTAATCTTGATCAAATTTTGCAGATCATGATATATTTATACTAGGAATAGTTGGAAAATTGGATCAATTACTGTATTATTTACCATATTCGTTAAATTTGACTAAAGATGAATTTATATGAACTACATAAAATAGCTCCCATGAAACACCTGGGTTTAGTAATCAAAGCGAGGTATATACGCAGGGAGTGGTGTAAGGTATTATATAGTCGGCCCCGCCCGATTTTAGCCTTTCCTTACTTGTTTTACATTCACTACATCATTGAATGTAAATACCTTGTACTGAATGTAACATAGTTTTTGGAATAAAATATATTAATTTAGCCAAAATGTTTGAATGCCATCGTCAATTCACCAAATTCAAACTCATTTACTAATTACTTAACAAGGCTTTCTAAATACGTAGATAAAATCAATCACACTAGCTTCAGCTAAAGTTTATGTCGAGCATCTCCGAGCCGCAAGGTATGCATGCGAACTTGGCAGAAGCCACCACACACATAGACACACGCATGCATGCATGCATCACACCATACGATACCAATGTTGTGTTGTAATTTCCCTCGCCATTATAATGTTATGCATATACTACTTAGCTGTAATTTAATTAATCTTGTAGCATGTACAGATTTCGTAAAAGTACACTAATACCTTAACTAAATAACAAGCAGCTTCCTCAACAAACATAACACTTTTTTCGACTTCAAAATACACACTACACACATTTGGATAGGGTTGTCAAAAAAGTAATATGTATGCATAATTTTTCTGCAAAAAGTAATAGATTTTTTTGAGGTAAGGACTTTTATTTTCAAATGAACGGAATAAAGTTAATAAAGTTTAAGGCTAAAGTTGGGCAGGCCCATATAAAAATTTAGTATCGAAGTAATATGAAGATTCTGGAACGGTATTAGGGTAAATCGGTTATTTCTATAATATTTGGCGTCAAACTAACTTATATTAACTTATTGCTTATAAATAAATATTAAAATATTTATAACTTCTATACCGGTGGTTGAAATACATTATTACCTGAAATTCTATCATGGTTTTACAATTGTTTAATAAATGTGATTGCTGGCTCATGTGCCACGAAACTCATACAATGGCATTGCAATTCATTGTTTTATTTCAAAACTTGGACTTTGCATATACAAATATATATATATATATATATAGATTATTTGATAACCCCTGTGCAAACTACATGCATAGTCGTACATTGATATATGTGCTTGCATATGTGCAGTCTTGTATCTTAAGACATACGAAAGGGATAACTTAGTTGTTTAAAGTTTTTTTACAAGTAAAGGCAGATTATCTGCATTCACATGCATATGTGAACGTTGTAAATGTATGTGTATAATGTACACTAGAGCGGCTGACAAAACTAATTAAATATTAACACCTGAAAAGTAGGATATTTTGATATTTTTATACCCTCCACCTCCAGGATGGGGGTATACTAACTTTGTCATTCCGTTTGTAACACCTTGAAATATCGACCTGCGACCCTATAAAGTATATATATTCTTGATCGTCATAAAATTCTAAGACGATCTAGCCATGTCCGTCCGTCCGTCCGTCTGTCCGTCTGTTGAAAGCTCGCTAGCATCTAAACGAAAGGAGCTAGAACGTTCAAATTTTCCAAAAATGCGTCTTATAGTCGTAGATCGGTTGGGATTGAAATGGGGCGAAATCGGCCCTAAGGGAAAAATTTTTCCCTCACAAGGACTAAAAATACCCATAATAATCCCTAATATTTTAGCGTATTTAAGCATGTTTTTTGAATATTTCTGTTTATATTTGCATGATATTTGGTATGCGCATTCCCCTTATAGCAAAAACGTGCACCATAAAGTGATTCTTATTTGTAGGGGGTGAAATGGGGCAAAAAAGGGATAAAAATGGTACATATTAAACGGCAACAGCTAGAAACACGAAATTCGGTTTGTACATTCCTCTAATTGAGTAGGTACATAATATAAAAGTATGTTTTCCAAATTCGTACTTTTAAGGGGTAAAATGGGAATAAAGGGATAAAAATGGTACCAACCAAATGGCTGTACCTAGAATAATGAAATTCGGTGTATACATTCCTCTGATTGCATAGATAAGTAAAATACACGGATTTTTCAAAATTCGTACTTTTTGGGGTTAAAATGAAAAAAGGGGATAAAAATAGTACCAATCTATTGACCGCAGCTAGAGTCATGAAATTCGGAATATACATTCCTCTGAGTGTGAAGACACGGAAAATAAACTGATTTTTCGAAATTCGTACTTTTTGGGGTTAAAATGAAAAAAGGGGATAAAAATAGTACCAATCAAATGACCGCAGCTAGAGTTATGAAATTCGGAGTATACATTCCTCTGACTGCGAAGACACGGAAAATAGACGAATTTTTCGAAATTAGTACTTTCAAGGGATACAATGGTACAGAGGGATAAAAATAGTACCAACCAAACGACTACAACTAGAATGATAAAATTCTAATTGCATAGAAACGTCAAGGGAGTAAAAATGGTACCAACCAAATGGAATAATGGAATTCGGTGTATACATTCCTCTGACTGCATAGACGCGCAAAATAAAAAGTTTTTTTTCCAAATTCGTACTTTTTCTTTTACGGCAAAAATTGGTTGAATCATGAAGTTAGGTTATTTTGCACTATGTACGTCTGATAATGGATTTTCAACATTTGTACTTTTGAAATTCAAATAGAATGGAAATACAACCAAATGTAGCACCCACTATCTACCAATATTTATGGCTTTGAAAATATTTTTCAAAATATAAATAGAAGAATAATTATTTTTGAATTAACGTATTGGTAGCCTTGCCTTGTAAGCGTGGTTTGAAATAATTAAAATATTATATTTATTTATAAAATTAATTTATCAAAATTTGTATTTGTTTTGGTTTGGCTATATTAAAAAAATTATATTTTCCTGTAATATTACTGCACTTCTACGAAAACAGACAACCTCTGTGGAATTCAATCCATGGTGGAGGGTATAAAAAGTTCGGCCCGGCCGAACTTAACTCCGTTTTTACTTGTTTGAGTTTGTTAGTAACTGCTAGTAATATGTACTTTGGTTATCATTTTGAATTTTATTCAGATTAAAATATAGACGTATCCGAAAAGTGATTTTTTCAGGAACGGCGTTCAAAGTCTATTTTATATATCCATCCATATAAAAGTTTGAAAATTTTTTATCACAACTTTAGATTCGAATGGCTCAACGTTTTAGAGAATTTAAGTTAAAGATGATAGAATTAATAATGTAACAAAACTTGAAAACATCCTAAGTCTACTTGGCATACTATTGTTTCGAGACGCCGATATAGTCCCTTACAAATGTTACTACCGAAACGACATAGTTAAAGCTATGTTTGTAATATTTGACACAACCCGTTAGAAATAACTATACTAAATGTGGGTCACATTGGTCTATGTTTTGATAGAGCGCCCATATATCTGTCTGTCCCAATTTGAATCCATACCCCTCTAAGAGATACAGATTACAAAAGAATTTAGTCAGAATTGGCACTTTATTATTATGTAGGGTCCGCCATCTAACGCTTTTCTTTTCAACTATGCAACCGTTGGACTAATATTTGTGGGGTGCCCGAGGCAGCCATTTGAATGAAATTATTTTCCATTATTAACCGGAAGGATTGTACTTTCAAATAAAAAAAGAAATTTGAGAAAATATTCAGTAGTTTCTTTTTATAGCATTTTCAAAAAAAAGTTATTTGGCGGACCCTATATTTCACATGTATATATCTGTAGCGAAAATAGTTCGGTCCATCGTTTCATATACCGCCATTGAAATATCCCTACCGCTTTGACTTCAGTCTGCTCTAGTTTATGGGTCAAATTTGGTCGAGTTTAGAAAGAAGCAAAGCGGATGTCTTCAAACTTCAAAATTTCGCGATTTTAGCTGCAACTCTTTGGGTGGAACCAATATTATCGCTTTTTGTCCCCCTCCCTCTTAAAAGTACAAGTTTCGAACGAGTTTGGATGGTCAGAGCATACTTAGCATGTACTTAGCATATTTCACAATTCTACCTGCATTACTTAAATTGGTACCATTTTTATCCTTTTTTGTCAATTTTTCCTGTAAAAAGTAGGCACATGCTCAATTTTATGTTTGTAGCTACTGTCGTTAAGTCAGGACGAGTGTTTCATGGGTTCGGGTTTTTCGAAAACCGTAATTTTGAAAAACCGGTTGCCCGGTTTTCTTTTTTCGAAAGTCCCGGTCCGACCGTTTTCATTCGGGTTTTTCTTAAACAGTAAAAAATAGGAAATTTTGATTTTATGTCGAAAATCATCAAGTAGCAATTCCTTCAATTTATTATTTAACCTCAGCAAAGCATACGAAATATGTCAATAACAAAAATTACATTTAAAAAAATATATATTGTGTGTTTTTAACTTTTATAGAACTTTCAAACTGTCATACAGGGACTATGTTTTGACATTGCTGTTCAGTGTACAGTCGCAAATCATTACGAATAGGTTTACGCGTAAACAACGCTACCAAACAATACAAATTTACTTTGCACAATTAAAAACGACGTTAAGTTCGGCCGGGCCGAACTTTATATACCCTCCACCTTGGATTGCAGTAATATTACAGGAAAATATATTTTTTAATATAGCCAAACCAACACAAATACAAATATTGGCAAAATAATTTTATAAATAAATATAATATTTTTATTACTTCAAACCACGCTTATAAGCAAGGTTACTACCAATACGTTTACACTATATATATCAATTCAAAAAAAATAAATATTCTTACATATATTTATATTTTCAAAAAAGCTTAAATACAAAACTATAGGTAGATAGTGGGTACTGCAGTTGGTTGTATTTCCATTCTATTTTAATTGCAAAAGTACACATTTTGAAAATCCATGTACATAGTGCAAAATAACCTAACTTCATGATTTGTCCAATTTTGCCGTAAAAGTAAAAAGTACGAATTTGGAAAAGTATTTTTATATTGGGTGTCTATGCAGTCAGAGGAATGTATACCAAATTCCACGATTATAGCTGCGGTCATTTGGTTGGTACCATTTTTATCCCTCTATTCCCATTTTACCCCTTAAAAGTATGAATTTGGAAGAAAATACTTTTACATTATGTACCTACTCAATTAGAGGAATGTACAATGTGTTTCTAGCTGTACCATCGTTTGGTAGGTACCATTTTTATCCCTTTTTTTGTCCATTTCGTCCACTACGAATAAGTATAACTTTATGGTGCATGCTCTTGTTATAGGGGGAATGCGCATACCCAATATCAAGTAAGATAGATTGAAAAAAAAACACGCTTAAAAATTCTAAAATATTACGGGTTATTATGGGTATTTTTAGTCCTTGTGAGGGAAAAATTTTTCCCTTTGGGCCGATTTCGCCCAATTTCAATCCCAACCGATCTACGACTTTAAGACACATTTATGGAAAATTTGGACGTCCTGGCTCCTTTCGTTGGGATGCTAGCCTGCTTTCAACAGACGGACGGACGGACGGACATGTCTATATAGCCTTAGAATTTTATGACGATCAAGAATATATACTTTATATGGTCTCAGGTAGATATTTCAAGGTATTACAAATGGAATGAGGGGTGGAGGGTATAAAAATCAGTCATCAATTCGTGGAATTTACAGACGCCTGCGTGATTTTTATGGCACACGTAATCTTTGCCAACACCCATATAAGATCCAGTTGGTGCAGAAATTAAAAGCACGAGACCATCATATGCGGTATTCTTTTGCCGATTGGGCTCTACAGCAGTGTGTCACAAAAATCACGAAGGCGTCTATAAGGTCGCGGTCAACGTCATCAATGTTTATACATGTTATAGCCTTGTCACACTGAATGCAAAATCTAGTTTAAATTACATAAGGTCGATTTTCAAATGTCAAATTTGTATGACATCTGACATTTGAAAATCGCAATTCGATTCATACAACCGAAATAAATTTAGACATACGTCATAAAAACGAGGGCGAACGCCCCCCAACATGGTTGTTAACTTCGTTTAGACACTGGAGTAAGTTATTTGACACCCAATCAACAGCGTTCCATGAAGTGAAGATTTATTAAGTCACACAAAAAATCAGGAATATTTTCAATAATGGAAAACCGGACGAGACCGACGTAAAAAACCTGGTTTTCCGGAAATCCGGTCGGTCTCAGTTGAAAAAACCGTTTGGCCCGGTTTTGATCACTCTACCCTTCTTGGTCCATTTTACTTCCTATAAGAACGAATTTCGAAACATCTTTTCGTAGCCTACGTCTCCGTCTTATTGTGGAACTACCCTCTGAATTCCATGACTCTGGCTTCAGCCTTGTAGTTTGGCCGCTGATCAATGAGTCAGTCAGCTCCGCAACTCTTTCATATATATCGGGCGATTCATCGTGAGGTTTGATTTTCAATTTTCACGCATGACTCATATCAGACTGCTGTTTACATTTTTTCAGCATCGTTTGGTCATCATGGAAAGACTCACAACACAACAGCATATCCAAATTGTTCAGCTATGTTACGAAAAACAGCAGCTGTAGCTGATAGTGTACGCGTAGACACTGGCGAATCGAATCGAATTCATTGTCATTCTCAGCAGCTTGGCTTTTCGTATTCAAAAACTTGGCGTATTTTATGTAAGGATCTCGGCCTTAAAGCGTGCAAAATTCAACTTGTGCAAGAATTGAAGCCAGGCTACTTAAATTTGCGTTTTATTTTCAATGAATGGTCTCTCCGGAACGAGTCGGACTTCACACATTTTCAATTTCAACCTTCCACACAGTCAGAGGAACAAGCATATCGAATTTCCTACCAGCGGCATCCGATTGGTTGATTGCAATTCTATCCTTCGTTTATACAATTGGTACAAATTTCGAAAAAATCATTTCTATTGCGCGTCTGCACTGGGAAATGTACACAACGAATTTATGATTCTAACTGCATTCGTTGGTCGGTACCAATTTAATCCGATTTTGCTCATTTGGACATTTTTTATACACTCCACGAGCGTATTATGTCTTTGTGCATTTGTTTGTAACACCCAAAAGGAAGGGAGATAGACCCACTGTTAATTATACCGATCGACTTTGAATCACTTTTTGAATCGTTGCTATGTCCGATGTCCGTCTGACCATCTATTGTTGTAATCACGATACAGGTCGCAATTGTACACAGAACCAAATGAAACTTTGCGCAACGAAGTTTTTCGGTACAAGAACGAACGCTATTTAATGTGAAGAAAATCGATTCAGATTTAGATATAGCCCCCATACGAATTTCACTTTAGATACCATATATTACAAGAGATTTTCTTCAAAATTAACAAAACATCTTATATTTCAACTAGAAACACATGTGGTAAAAATGTGTTAGATCGGTTCAGATTTATATATAGCTCCCATACGAATTTCACTCCCGATTTGACTCTTTTCAATCCAGATACCACATATTACAACAGATTTTCTTCAAAATTAACAAAACATCTTATATTTCAACTAGAAACACCTGTGGTAAAAATGTGTTAGATCGGTTCAGATTTATATATAGCTCCCATGCAAATTTCGCTCCCGATTTAACTTTTTCCGCCCCAGAAACCACGAATTTTCAAAGTGAGCAAAACACGTTATATTTGCACTGGAAGAACTTATTGTGAAAGTAAGTCACATTTTTATAGTCCCGATACAAATATTCTTATCGATTTGACAAATCGGACCAGGTCATATGAGCCTATGATTAGGAAACATACAAAAATTCTTCCCTTTTTCACTTTTTTTACCGAGTTGAATTGTATTCGGATAGAAAGTGGAGTGTATCATATAGTCGGCCCCGCCTGACTTTAGCCTTCTTTTACTTGTTTTTAATTATTTGTCTTTATTTCAATATTGTATTTACAAATATACATAACGCCTCAGCGCCAAGTATGTCTTTATAGAGGCTATCAAGTTGGCAATAATCAATATAAAAAATTTATTTCAAATATTTAATACATTTAAAAGGTATTTTTAAATTAATTTCATGTAGTAAGAGGAAGTAGAGTATCTTAGAAGCAGGAATATCGAGAGATCACTTTGTTTTTCGAGTCGACGCAGCCTGAGCGAAGTATACATTATTCTAGCTGCACCCATTAGATTGGTATCGATTTTATTCTCTTCCTCCCCCTATTTCCTCCTATACGTAAAAATTCTGAAAATTTGCTTTATTTTGCACATCTATGCAGTCGTGGGATTGATCACACCGCTGCTAGCTTTTTTCATAGCTACCAATTTTATCGCTTTTTTAAATTTTACCTCTTAAAAGTACAAATTTTTGTACGTATATATGTGTACATACCGAATTTCACATTACTAGCTATTGTATTGTATTGATTTGTCTTCTTTCTCGTTCCGAAAGTATGGATAATTTTATGGCACTGGTTAACTCTATAGAAAGATTGAACTTACAAATATCAAGTAAATACAAGACAGATATCTTAAAAAATTTCTTAAATACGCGAAATATTAGGTGTTATTGACAGGCCCGTGCGCAGGATTTTCCCCTGGGGGGGTTTTCATCTACACTCATAAAAAAATTAACCCTATAATGAATTAAAATTAACTAAAATTTAGGAAACCAAGTACATTTTTACTAAATATAAGTAAAATTTTGTTGAAATTTTCCTAAAACTAAGTAAATTTTTACTAAATATTAGAAAAATTTTGCTGAAAATTTCCTAAAACTAAGTAAATGTTTACTCAAATCAAGTTAATATTTACTCAAACTGAGGACAATTTTGCTGAATTTTTTCCTCAAAACAAGGAAATTTTTACTTAAACTGAGGAAAATTTTATTTTATACAAGGAAAAAAGGTGAGATTAAAATAAGTTCAATTTAACTAAAAATAAATCAAACAAATAGTTTTGCTTCAGAGTATGCAAAACTGATACAAAAAATGACAACATGAGATATTTCTCAAGAGTTTCATGTTACCTCTGCCATAAGGAGTTGAACTACTAATCCATGATTGTTGCGAAGGCAAGATAGGTATTGAGAAATAAGTCTCTGCAAACGAACGAGAATTGCTTTTTAGATTAATATTCAAGAATTTTGTAAACAATTTCAAATGTTTTTTATAAGTTCATTAATACCTAAATGTATGAAGAACTCGGCATAAATTTCTTTAAACATATTAACTTACTTTTATGAAATAAACACATTTTTAAGTTGAAATTTCCTAAATGGAATTTTTTCCATACAAAAAAATTCAAATTTTTTTCTCACTTAAAACATTGGAAATACACACATAAGTTTGAATTTACTCAATTGTAAGAATTTTTTATTAGATCCACAGAAATGATTATAAGTAAATCTACTACCCTTTTTCTAGTAAATGAACTATTTACTATGGCTTTGAAAGATGGATGGCTTATATTCATAAGTGGCTATGAATAAAAACATAACTTTTCAGGAGAGCGAACGAACCGATTTTCTCCTTAATGTTTTATAGAAAACGCATTTTCTGTGATGTACACAGAGAATTTAAAGATTCCAGCTTCATCCATCAGATAGGTCGCTTGTAACATATATGTAGCCAGTCACGAAAATCGCTGCAATTGATGAAAAATCCAAAATTCGCCGTTGCAATGGAATTTGATAGTACGATATGCCCTAAATCTAGAAAAATGTTTTAAACAAAATCGTTGTAGCGAATTATAACCTTTTTTATTTATTTCTATTATTTTATTTATTCTATTATTTTTATGTTCATAGCCACTTATGCAGTCACAAACTAACGTGCGAGTTGATATCCAAATCAAAAAATTAAAAAAATGGCTTTAGAAAAAATTTATATGACAGATAACATCCAAATCTGAGAATAGTTTGGCATCAAAAAATCATTTTCGAGAAAATGGTTCATAGCCACTTTTAGATATAAGCCCTCGATATATATTTTGAAGAAATATTACACAAAAAACGATCAAATTCCTCGGCGATAAACCCTTCAGTCCCGCATTTTTTTGGATAAATTGGATATGCTCCTTGACGAAGTATGGGTCTAAATAGGATGTCTAAAGTGTTTTGGAGTTTTTAATTTATATAGGACATGAGTAAAAGGATGTTTACTCAAAATCTTTATACGCATATTCCGATTAAATAAAAAATATTTGGAAATGTTTCTTCATTTTTATAATCTTAAATATGTAAAAAACCAAATAATTGGTATTTTAGAGTTTCGTTTTCCTACGTAGATCCAAGTTACTGAATTTGTTGTTTCTCTTTTGAATAATAAATACTTGTTACATATGTACAAAAAATACTAACTCTGAAAAATATTTGACATAAGTGATAAACATAACACAAATTTTAGTAAGTTAACACTCATTTCTTATTGTTTCGCAACTTTAAAGTAGATTTTAAAATAGAGACCTACACGCAGAGAAAAAATGCATTTTGTACAAACGAAATTTTAGACACGTGAACATCGTTTTTGAGTTTCTTTTATGGGAAAAATTAGTTTGTTTGCGGGACACATGTCATCAGTTCTTGTAAATGAACAAAGAGAAATACGTTTATGTATATCAAACAGTAATCTTCGTTTGTCGAAATCGATTTGTAATATAATTGCAAACTCCCAAAACATTGGAAGTAACAGAAACCGTTGTTGTTGCATTTGTGATGAAAATAGGACACATCGGTTCAGATTTAGATACAGCTCCATAAAAATGTCCAATCGCAAATGTTACATCTTAGCGCTCTACAAGCATCAAACAATTTATTTGCTTTTATTAAGAATATTTTAGATTCTATTATGATATCATAGTGATTCTTATCTACACTTTTTTAAAATTACTAAACGATTTTGTTATTAAATTTCCAAACTTTTATTGCAGTACACAATTAAAAGTTCATATGATATAGCTCTAGTCGAATGTCAAGAAGTGGTATCGGTTAATAAAAATGAAATTTTCCGAACAATTTGGTGTCCATTAGCGAAATTAGCACTACACAATCTTGAAATTGGCACAATTCGTTTAGTTTCTTTGTATTTTTCATAACCTTTGTCCGAAATTCAAGAAAGTGTCCACGATTTTTTATGTAATTTTCGTGTTTTCATGATTTTACTACAAAATTACCATTTCAGACAAGTTATTTTAAAAAGACATTAAAAATTCTATATTTTATTGCTTCAGAAAGTCTAGAAGGTTTCAAAAAGTATATGTTCGAAACCTCTCTGGGGGGGTTTGAACCCCCAAACCCCACCCCCCCTGCGCACGTCCCTGGTTATTGGGGTTATAACCTGTACTTGTTAGGAATAATTTTCCCTCTAAACCGAATTCACCCATTTTCAACTTCAATCGTTCTAGACTGCTTTCAAAAGACGGACGGACAGAATGTTATGACGATCAACAATAGATATCGTCACCAGATGTGCAAAATGGTCGAACAACAAAAAAATCTAACTTCGCCAAATTTGAAATTTTAACCTCACCACATTTTAGCCTTGATTTGCCAAAAATAGCCACTTTATGAGCGAAATTCAAACAGTACGAAAAACACATTTGTTTGAAAATCATTACTACTTTTTACTGTGTAGTCCCAAAATTTTGGAGCGCGATCTACCTTCTAATGTAATTGCATGATTGTGTTTTGAAAGTATCCAGAAAAATCACTATTGTTACCACAATGGTTATATGTAGGGTAGCTCATTTACAATTTTAAATTAGAATTGGCTATAAGAAAGTAATGATTATTTTTTTAAATTTCTGGTTTTATTGGAAAGGTTGAACCTTGGCATATAACTACCACGACTGGCTCGGCAGTACCTCATCCGATCAACCAAATTTTTCATTACAGCCCAAAATCCACACCAAAAAGTGATTCCTTGAAAATCTGAAAAAACGAAAATTTTCCACCTAAATTTCTTACATTTTGCGTTAAAGACTCACTGCTTTTTTAATACTTTGCAAATGTCAAAAATAAACCTGAAAATAAAAATAAAACTGAATGCTATTCTATTTTTCAAAGTCCATGTAATCGGTAGTTCAAATTTTAAATATTTAAATGACCCACTCTATATTATTCAGTTTTTTGCTTCTCTTATAAAATTATTAAATGTGATAATCGACCCTCTTGCATTTCTGGTGACGATATACTCACCAGGTCTCAGGTCGATATTTCGAGGTGTTACAAATGGAAACAAACTCAGTATACCCTCTAATGGTGGAGGATATACAATTGTCCCTCTAAACTGTTTTGGCCCATTTGTAATCCCATCCGATCTACTGCTATTAATCGTATTTTTTGAAAATTTAGGCTAGCTTGCTTTAAATTGACGGGTGGATATGGCTAGAGTATTTTATGATGATCCAGGCGTTAGCTTTTCCAGTCAATATTATTGTATTTTATTTTTATACACTCCACGAGAGTATTATGTCTTTATAGACCCATTGTTAATTATACCGATCGACTTAAAATCACTTTTTGAATCGATTTAGCAATGTCCGTCTGTCTGTCTGTCCGTCCGTCCATCTATTCTTGTAATCACGATACAGAATCAAATGAAACTTTGCACAACGAACTTTTTCGGGATAAGAACGAACGCTATTTAATTTGAAGAAAATCGGTTCAGATTTTCACTCTAGATACCACATATTATAACAGATTTTCTTCAAAATTGGAAAAACATCTTATATTCTAACTAGAAACACCTGTGGTAAAAATGGGTCAGATCGGTTCAGATTTATATATGTCTCCCATACAAATTTCGCTCCCGATTTGACTTTTTCCGCTCTAGAAACCACATATTGTATCAGATTGTCTTCAGATTTGGGAAAACATCTTATATTTCAACTAGAAACACCTGTGGTAAAAATGGGTCAGATCGGTTCAGATTTATATATAGCTCCCGTACAAATTTCGCTCCCGATTTGACTTTTTCCACTCTAGAACCCACATATTTTAACAGATCCTCTTCAAATTAGGCGAAATATATTATATTTGTCCTAGAAACACCCATAGTGAAAATGGGTCAGATCGGTTCAGATTTACATATAGCTCCCATACGAATTTCACTCCCGATTTTAATCTTTTCACTCCAGATACCATATATTACAAGAGATTTTCTTCAAAATTGGCAAAACATCTTATATTTCAACTAGAAACACCTGTGGTAAAAATAGGGCAGATCGGTTCAGATTTATATATAGCTCCCATACAAATTGCGCTCCGATTTAACTTTTGCCGCCCCAGAAACCACGAATTTCGCATAACACCTTATATTTGAACTGGAAGAACTTATTGTGAAAGTTAGTCACATTTTTCCATGTTTGGATATAGCCCTGATAAAATATACTATTCGATTTGACAAATCCAACCAGGTCGTATTAGCCTATGATTTGGAAACATACAAAAATTCTTCCCTTTTTTCACTTTTTTTACCGAGTTGGACTGTATTCGATTGGAAAGTGGAGTGTATCATATAGTCGGCCCCGCCCGACTTTAGCCTTTCCTTACTTGTTTGTGATAATATTTAAAAAATATTCACTTGATTTCCTTTTAATCTTCATTTCATGTTTTTCGCTTCACACAAATTGAGTCGCTTTAATATACATAATATGTATGCATACAAGTAAGTATGTACGCATGAATATGTATATGAGGTGGTTTCCCTTCAAGTATTTTGTGTACTGGTGCGCTTGTACAATCTTTCGACATTTCCAAACATTTTATCCGACAGAAACTTACTTTGTATCCTTCAAAGGTATCATGTGTGTTTGTGAATGAATGCATGTGTTGTGTATGCGTGTATGTGTTGGAAGTTTTATGCGAAAACTGTTGGCAATGCGTGTAATTGTGCAGCAACTTTTTCGTGTATTCTTTTTAGCTTTATTATATTTTTTCAAAAATTAAAACAAGCAACTGAAACATGGATAATGATGTCAGCTGCAAGCCGCCGCTTTTCACAACAATACCACAGTTTCGGCTGGAGCGAAATCGGGTACAGCAGATGTCAACCAATTTAAGAATTCTACGTCTATAGCCGTAGCGTATAATAAAGTTTATAGTAGAAGTTAATGCATTTATAATAGACAGTCATAGGTAAATTAACCAACTCAAAAACCGGACCTAATCGTAGAAGGATGCTTTTGAAATACTGCACCGTAGAATGCAGTATAACTGCGGAATGCAGATGCTCTCCATGGTGGACTGGTCGAACTTAACACCTTTTTATTTGTTGACTGTTGCACTGTGTTATCTGTGAGTGTAATTGCCATTCTTCTTTAGTTATTTCTGTACCAACACACATAGGCATGATATGATAAAACTACCTCCACGAAACATGAAAAAAGTATTATCAATAAATTGCACTTATTTCACACCACCATTTCATTCTCATGTTTATGTTTGTGTGAACAGCTGATACATTTTATCTGCCTTATGTCCTTAAGGTTGACACATTATCTGTCGCCCGACAATGTTTAATTAAATGCAACTCTGTGCACTCGGTGTTGTATCAACAGTGGCATGGCATCCTCATCATCCTTTGTCTGCAGTTGTAGTGATGTGCTTGAATGTTTCGACTGTGTCTTCCTTCCACATTAAACAGGCATACTGTGTTGCATTTCATGTTGATATAAATATAAATGCAGTCCCCAAATTAATGTAGTTTTTGAATTTTACGACATTTGTAAGGTAAATTATAATCTTATGAACATATATAATATTTTGTGGTAGCTAATAGCCACCAAGCAACTCGGCTAATGAAGATTTTTGTTCACTTTCAACAATGATGTTGTTTTTCATCTTGACTGCTTCGTTTATAGTCAAAAGTGTCGAATTATGGGTTCAGTAAATCCACGAGTGATTGCTGAGATTTTACAAGACGGACAATTCTTCTGCAGACATGCATCACACACGATCGCAGTTGATCAATATTGAAATTTTGAAAATTTTTTATTTTTAATCCAATTGGTTGAATTTCGCCGCTCTAGATGTCTCATACTTCATACGATTTTTGTCTGATACCCACTATTACAAATATATCAGCTAGAAAAACACTATTCTTCAATTAAAAATTTTAGTAAACATTTTATCTTCAAAAGCATACGAAGTATGGGACGCCGGGTAAAAGAACTTTGTTAACATTTAAGGCATCATCGAAAGAATATTTTAAACTTGTCGAAGCTTTAAAGAAATATATATGGGCATTTTCCAAAAAAGGTCTACCAAAAAAATACTACACTAATAGCTATTGACTTTATTACACCCTCCACCTCCAGGATGGGGGTATACCAACTTTGTCATTCCGTTTGTAACACCTTGAAATATCGACATGGGACCCTATAAAGTCAAAAAATTCTAAGACGATCTAGCCATGTCCATCCGTCCGTCTGTCCGTCTGTTGAAAGCACGCCCGCATCTAAACGAAAGGAGCTAGAACGTCCAAATGTTACATAAATGCGTCTTATAGTCGTAGATCGGTTGGGATTGAAACGGGGCGAAATCGGCCCAAAGGGAAACATTTTTCCCTCACAAGGACTAAAAATACCCATAATAATCCCTAATATTTTAGCGTATTTAAGCATGTTTTTGAATATGTCTGTTTATATTTGCTTGATATTTGGTATGCGCATTTGCCTTATAGCAAAAAAGTGCACCATAAAGTGATTCTTATTTGTAGGGTGTGAAATGGGGCAAAAAAGGGATTAAAATGGTACATATTAAACGGGAACAGCTAGAAAAACGAAATTCGATGTGTACATTCCTCATACATAATATAAAAGTATTTTTTCAAATTAGTACTTGTAAGGGGTAAAATGGGAATAGAGGGATAAAAATGGTACCAACCAAACTGTAACTGGCTGTACCTAGAATAATGAAATTCGGAGTATATATTCCTCTGATTGCATAGGCAAGTAAAAAACACGGATTTCTCAAAATTCGTACTTTTTGGGGTTAAAATGAAAAAAGGGGGAAAAAATAGTACCAACCAAATGACCGCAGCTAGAGTCATGAAATTCGGAGTATGCATTCCTTTGACTACGTAGACATGAAAAATAAACGGTTTTTTTTCAAATTCGTACTTTCAAGGGATACAATGGGCACGGAGGGATAAAAATGGTACCAACCAAACGGCTGTATCTAGAATAATGAAATTCGGTGTATACATTCCTCTGATGGCATAGACAAGTAAAATACACGGATTTCTCAAAATTCGTACTTTTTGGGGTTAAAATAAAAAAAGGGGATAAAAATAGTACCAATCAAATGACCGCAGCTAGAGTCATGAAATTCGGAGTATACATTCCTCTGACTGTGTAGACACGGAAAATAAACTGATTATTCGAAATTCGTACTATTTGGGGAAAAAATAGAAAAAGGGGATACAAATAGTACAAACAAATGACCGCAGCTAGAGTCATGAAAATCCTTTGACTACGTAGACATGAAAAATAAAAGGTTTTTTTCCAAATTCGTACTTTCAAGGGATACAATGGGTACGGAGGGATAAAAATGATACCAACCAAACGGCTACACCTAGAATAATGAAATTCGGTGTATACATTCCTCTGATTGCGTAGACACTTAAAATAAACAGATTTTTCGAAATTCGTACTTTTTGGGGTTAAAATGAATAAAGGGGATAAAAATAGTACCAATCAAATGACCGCAGCTAGAGACATGAAATTCGAAGTATACATACATTCCTCTGACTGCATATACACGCAAAATAGAACGTTTTTTCCAAATTCGTACCTTTTCTTTTACGGCAAAAATTGGTGGAATCATGATGTTAGGTTATTTTGAACTACGTACGTCTGATAATGGATTTTCAAAATTTGTACTTTCGGAATTAAAATAGCACCCACTATCTACCAATATTTATGGTATTTAAGCTTTTTGAAAATATAAATATAAGAATATTTATTTTTTGATTTCAAATAAATAATGGTTTGAAATAATTAAGATATTATATTTATTTACAAAATTATTTTTTTTTTCAATATTAAAAAAAAATATATATTTTCCTGTAATAATACTGCACTTCTACGAAAACCGACAACCTCTGTGGAATGCAATCCATGGTGGAAGGTATATAAAGTTCGGCCCGTCCGAACTTAACGCCGTTTTCACTTGTTTCTTCTTATTTCGACAACTTTTTTATTATGAAATTTGAAGTTAACTTGTTCTATTTTATTTTTATTAAAAGTTGAAGTGTTATAACGAAAATTACTAATTATTTTTACTACGAGTAAAAATTTTTGTCCCGTCCGTTTTGCCGCGTCCGTATTTCTGCTTTACCTAATTATACAAATTTAAGAGATAATTCTCATATTCCATAAATCTACGAACAAAATATATCATCTGACCTTCATTTACATGTATCTATGGAAAAACAATGTTCCCAAAAAATCGCTGAACTTTGTATATTTGTATAAGACCTTCAAAAGTACTTCTGTTTTTTGTCGCGTCCGTTTCGATGTAAAACTGTTTATAATTTTGTACTAAATCCTTACGATATATTTTTCAAATGTAGTACTCTTTAAGCGCTTCAGAACACTAAAAATGCTGATCGACTTTTTCAGCTTCTTAAGGCTTGCGAAGGTCGCGTCCGGGCCACTGGGATATGCCCATATATTGCATTATATCGCCAGTTTTTATTTTAAATAAGCTGACATGTATCTTAAAATATAAACATTAGCTTCTAATACATGTTAATGAAGTGAGTATGTGCTTTTAGTGCACAAACCCATGACAACAATTGCAACTATATGATACAACTGATAAAATTGGACAGATAAAGTAGTATTCGTGTAACCTGTAAAGTAGTATTCTACTAACAAACTGCAAGTTTTGTATGTTAATATTTTCCAGCGTGGCAAAGCTGCTTGGTACAAGGCATATGCCCACAATCCATATGTTGCACATATCCGGTTATACGAAAGGAAATTATAAAGGATCTTGGAAAGTACTTGAGATATCAAGTTTTCAATTTGGACGTTATGACCTAACGCCGTGTAAACTTTTTGTTCAAAGTTAAAAACTGCGATGTGGTCCGTCGGGGCCACTGATGTCGTGGTATCGTTTCTATGTGCTACATCATTTCATCCAGTTTGATAATAGTAATACTCGATCTGCGCAACAAGCATTGAGCAAATCAGCTGTCAGAATTTCATCATTGTACGAATTGCTCTTGTTGGTACTGTGAGGTATTTGAAACGTTGTTTGGACCATTTATTATTATAATAAATAACTCAAAGTAAAAATTAGCTTTTAATTGTGTTTTCTTTTTTTCTGTCACAATGTCTTTAAAAGTGTCATCCCTAATTTATATGTATTCAGAAGTCAATGATTGTTTTCAATCATTTTAACATAGTCGTCAAAAGAAATAACCACTTTTTAGGTCATTTTGTACTAAATATCCTTCTGTGGCCTGGCTGGACCACATTGCGTACTTAGTGGTACAAAAGTCATTGAGAATCCTAGGGTTAATTACTGACTCAAACAAATATTGAAGTATTAATATCTCCGAAAAATTAGATATCCTTTGAAAATATATCCCTTTTATCGTTCCAGGTACGATATCTGTCCTCTCACCCAGATATTGTATTTTTTGACTTTTCTGAGCAAATGGCTACATCTGTGTTCTTAATGAACTGTTAATATTAGAGTGTATTTTCAGAAATTTTTGATATATGTGCAAAAATGTAGAAACACTTTTTTAAAATTTAGTTTTCAAAATTAAAAAAATTGTCTAACATATATCAACAAACGCGTTCAAAATTCTACAAAAATCGGAAGACCTTCGAAAATTTCTCTCCGACCGCCTTAGTATAGAACTAGTGTCATGTTTCGATGGAAGTCTTCTTTATAGATATGAGTCATTCCATGTCAAGCGGTAAGGTTTTTGACCTCGATAACTGCGACTGTTTTGAAAGTTTGTGTATGTATTCTTCTCATAAAAATATTGGATAAGTATTTTTGGAAAAAAATAGATTTATGTCCAATTTAAGAGTGAAAAAAATATTTTTTTCAAAGTGATGTGTTCATTCAATCGCCTCCTGAAATACTTAACTGATTTTAATGTAATATACCCTGTTTTGAAGACAATTTTAATTACTTTTTGAATATTTAAGTGGAATGTTTTAGTAGTTAAAGTTTTTACAATTTTATTTATATTATTTTGACTTTCGGAATGATTACATTAACCCATTTTTATGAAACTTTAAAGTAGAGTTTTTAGATGTGTGTTTTAGTGACTGTGTGAGTTTCGAAGTGGTGAAATGATGGCTTCTATTTTTTACAATTTTTTTTCTTGCGAAGTCAGCCAGAATTTTATTGAAAAATCTTTAGAAAACAATGAAAAATCAAAGAAAAAGTAGTTGATGAAAAAAATATTTTTTCTTTATTTTTGGTAGCTTGCGATTGCACCATCAGAAAAATTAAAAATATATATTTTTCCATTACCTACTTTTTCTTATATTTCTAATTTCTAAATATCTTAATTTCTAAAATCTATATCCAAAAAATATCTCAAAATAATCATAATTTCAGTCTAATTTCAATCTAATTTCAGTTTTTACAGAACTCAAAGATGTTTACTAGAAGTTATTGAATTTTGACCGATGGATATTGATTATGAACCTCTGTGCGGTATTTATAAGGTAAATTATTCATTTTAACAAAGATAATATATTCTGTATATTCTTTTGTTCAATACCAGAAAAAACTCTCCAACATTTTGCGAAAAATGAAAATCTTAGAATTCGAAAATTATTGGATATGATATTGGCAGCGACAACGAAGCCGGATATAAAAAGCTAGTAGGTTATATACTTTAAAAAACTTTCATTGTTGGCGGGAGGGACGTAGCAAAACTGTTGAGAGATAACTTTCGCTAAATTGCTAATTATACGACTATTTAAAAAGTCCTTACACTTGAACCAGAACCAGGCAAAATGGAGTTACTTGGCGTTTTTAGTTTTTCATTTCCTTATCCTGTTGCCCCTTCAGAGGACGACAAAGTTCCAAGGGATACAATTTTTCAAAAAATTATTTTATATACTTGTTCGCACCCTATGATAAAGGTATTAGTGTCAAATAAAGAGGAGAATATGTATTAACAAGGACAAACGGCGTTAAGTTCGGCCGGGCCGAACTTTATGTACCCTCCACCATGGATTGCATTCCACAGAGGTTGTGGTTTTCATAGAAGTGCAGTAATATTACAGGAAAATATAATTTTTTTAATATAGCCAAACCTAAACAAATACAAATACTGAAAAATTAATTTTATAAATAAATATAATATTTTAATTATTTCAAACCACACTTATTAGGTAATGCTACCAATACGTCAATTCAAAAAATAAATATTCTTATATTTATATTTTCAAAGCCATAAATATTGGTAGATAGTGGGTGCTACAGTTGGTTGTATTTCCATTCTATTTTAATTCCAAAAGTACAAATTTTGTAAAATCCATCATCAGACGTACATAGTGCAAAATAACCTAACTTCATGATTCAACCAATTTTTGCCGTAAAAGAAAAAGTACGAATTTGGAAAAAAACTTTTTTTGCGTGTCTATGCAGTCAGAGGAATGTATACACCGAATTCCACGATTCCAGCTGCGTCCATTTGGTTGGTGTCATTTTTACCCCCTTGGCGTTTCTACGCAATTAGAATTTCATCATTCTAGGTGTAGTCATTTAGTTGGTACTACTTTTATCCCTCTGTACCGATGTACCCCTTGAAAGTACGAATTTCGAAAAATCCGTTTATTTTCCGTGTCTACGCAGTCAGAGGAATGTATACTCCGAATTTCATGACTCTAGCTGCGATCATTTGATTGGTACTATTTTTCTCCCCTTTTTCATTTTAACCCCAAAAAGTACGAATTTCGAACAATCAGTTTATTTTCCGCGTCTACACACTAAGAGGAATGTATACTCCTAATTTCATGACTCTAGCTGCGGTCATTAGATTGGTACTATTTTTATCCCCTTTTTTCATTTTAACCCCAAAAAGTACGAATTTTGAAAAATCCGTGTATTTTACTTGTTTATGCAATCAGAGGAATGTATACACCGAATTTCATTATTCTAGGTGCAGTCGTTAAGTTGGTAGTATTTTTATCCCTCTATTCCTATTTTACCCCTTAAAAGTACGAATTTGGAAAAAAATGCTTTTATATTATGTATCTACTCAATTAGAGGAATGTGCACACCGAATTTCGTGTTTCTAGCTGTTGTCGTTTAATATGTACCATTTTTATCCTTTTTTTTGCCCCATTTCACCCCCTACCAATAAGAACCACTTTATGGTGCACGTTCTTGCTATAAAAGTAATGCGCATACCAAATATCAAGCAAATATAAACAGACATATTCAAAAAACATGCTTAAATACGCTAAAATATTAGGGATTATTATGGGTATTTTTAGTGCTTGTGAGGGAAAAAATTTTCCCTTTGGGCCGATTTCGCCCTATTTCAATCCCAACCGATCTACGATTGTTTAGATGCTAGCGATTGTTCAGATGCTAGCGTGCTTTCAACAGACGGACAGACGGACGGACGGACGAACATGGCTAGATCGTCTAGATTTTATGACGATCAAGAATATATATACTTTATAGGGTCTCAGGTCGATATTTCAAGGTGTTACAAACGGAATGACAAAGTTAGTATACCCCCATCCTGGAGGTGGAGGGTATAAAAATATTTCAAATATCATGTGTCTATCTGTACCACTACAGCATCAACATCTATTTCAAATTTACTAGTTTTTCTAGTTTATTCACTTCTTGCTTTTTAAGAGACAACATTTTAAATGGTTGTTAATACTATACTAATACAGATAGAAGCTTGAAATTTAAAGTGTTTTTAGTACATATTCTCTTCTTTGATTTGACATAGGGTGCGAATAAGTATTTAAAATCACTTTTGAAAAATGGTATCCTTTGGAAATTTGTAGTCCTTTTAAGGGGCAACAGGATAAGAGATTGAAAAACTAAAAACGCCAATTAACTCTATTTTACCTATAGTTTCAGATGCATATCATTTGGTTCAAGTGTAATATGGACTGTCGGACAGTGATATATGCTATGTTAGATCAAAAATAAATAAAAAACAAGTAAGGAAAGGCTAAAGTCGGTCAAGCCGACTATATAATACCCTACACCACTCCCTGCGTATATACCTCGCCTTTATTACTAAACCCAGGTGTTTCATGGGAGCAATTTTATGTAGTTCATATAAATTATACAGTTTACCATAAATTCATCTTTAGTCATATTTAACGAATATGGTAAAAAATATGATAATTGTTCCAATTTTCCGGCAGACAAATACAAATTATACAGTAGTAATAGGATGAATCGAACCGACATTTGAAAGGAGGCCTATAACAACACTTGGGGCCTGGTCGAAAACATGGGCCTATATATTTCTCATTCACGGTAGGTATTCCTAGTTGAAATATATCATGATCCGATGTAAGACGTAGTTTTTAGAGCTGTATTAGAGTAGAATGAGCCCCTTTTGGGTTATTCCAAAGAATGGACGAATATATATTGTATTCTTAGAATGGGGCCCCATTTGAGTTATTCCAAAGAATGGACGAATATATATTGTATTTTTAGTTGAAATATAATATAATCTGCAAAATTTAAAAAAAAAATCCGGTGTAAAATTTGCGTTCTAAAAATTAAAATGGGGCATTTGTAAGGGCTCTACATTAAAAAGTGGTTCCATATAGATCACTTTCAAAGTAGGTATTCATAGTTGAAATATGGCATGAAATGCTAAATTATATCGAGATCTAATGCACGATGTGGGTTCTAGAGATGTAATATAGTAGAATGGGGGCCAATTTGTATGGGGGTTATACCAAAATATGGACCCATATATTTGACTTTCATAATATGTCTTCTTAGATGAAATATAATACAAAATGCAAAATTTGATAAACTTCCGATGTAAATTGAGGGTTCTAGAGGGGTAATAATAAAAATGGTGGCCATTTGTAAAGGCGCTACATTCAAAATTGGGTCCATATAGATCACTTTCAAAGTAGATATTCTTAGAATGAATATAATATAATCAGCTATATTTCAAAAACTTCCGATGTAAAATGTGGGTCCTAGAGAGGTAATAATTCAAATGGGGGCCCACTTGTAGGGGAGCTACATTAAAAAGTGGGCCTTTATAGATCACTTTCAAAGTAGGTATTCTTTATTGAAATAGAACATGATCTGCAAAATATTATCAAGATCCAATGTAAGATGTGGGTTCTAGAGCGATAATAGTGTAAACTGGGGGCCCATTTGTATAAGGGCTTTATCAAAACTTGGACCCATATGGTCCCGGAAATCGGATGTACATTTGTATAAGGGCTTTATCAAAACTTGGACCCATGTTTCCCGTGAGCTATTTCTAGTTGAAATATAAGACGATCCTGAAAATTTGGTCATGATCCCATGTAAAATGTGTATTCTAGAGCAGTAATAGTGTAAATTATATGGATATTTATATATTTATAGGCTATATCTAAATCTGAACCGATTTTCTCACAAAATCAATACCAATCGTCCTTGGTAAAGTAACTTCTGCCAAATTTCATGACAATTGGACCACAATTGCGACCTCTAGAGTGCGAACAATCTTAGATGGACAGCAAACGGACGGACAGACATACATCGTTAAATCGTTTCAGCTGGTGATTCTATGCCGATCCGTGTACTTAATGGTGGCTCTAGCTCAATTATTTCTTGGTGTTACAAACATTTGGCGCGAAACTAACTAATAATACTCTAGTCCAGGAAGTGGTGTAGGGTATTAGTTATTGCCAAACGTTTTTGAAAAGAAACAAGTAAGGAACGGCTAAAGTCGGGCGGGGCCGACTCTATGATAAACTCCACTTTCAATCCGAATACAATTTAATCGGTGAAAATGTGAAAACGAGAATGATTTTTGTATCCTGTATGTATGTGTTTTACAAAAAATGTTAAATCGGAAAAGACATTTGTATGGGGGTATATTGAATTCTGGAACGAAATAGGGTAAACATTTGGGAGCAACATTTGTATTTGGGCTATATCTAAATCTGGACCGATCTTAGCCACTTACACCAAAGGTTTTTTCTTGGATTATAAGCTGTTGTGCCAAATATAAAGAAAATCGAGTAGTGGTTTCTAAAGCGGCAAAAGTCAAATCGGGAGCCACATTTGTTTGGGGGCTAAATCTAAACCGATCTTACTCACTTTCGGCATAGGTGTTTCTAGTTGGATTATAAGATGTTGTGCCAAATTTAAAGAAAATCGAGTAAAATATGTGGTTTCTAAAGCGGCAAAAGTCAAATCGGGAGCGGCATTTGTATGGGGGCTATATCTAAATCTGAACCGATCTTACTAACTTTCTGCATAGGTGTTTCTAGTTGGATTATAAGATGTTGTGCCAAATTTAAAGAAAATTGGGTACAGTTTGTCGTTTCTACACGGAAAATGTCAAATCGTGAGCGACATTTGTATGGGGGCTATATCTAAATCTGAACCGATCTTACCGAATTTCGGCATAGGTGTTTCTAGTTGGGTTATAAGATGTTGTGCTAAATTTAAAGAAAATTGGGTACAATATGTGGTTTCTAGAGAGGAAAATGTCAAATCGGGAGCGACATTTGTATGGGGGCTATATCCAAATCTGAACCGATTTGCCTCAAATTAAATAGCGTTCGTCCTTGATCCACAAAACTTACGTGTGCCAATTTTTGTTATGATCGGACTATAATTGCGACCTGTAATTTGATTACAACAATAGATGGACAGACAGGCGGACAGACGGACATTGCTAAATCGACTCAGAAAGTGATTCTAAGTCGATCGGTATACTTAACAATGGGTCTATCTCGTTTCCTTTTGGGTGTTACAAACAAATGCACAAAGCCATAATACTCTCGTGGAGTTTATAATAATACCCATATCAGAAGTCTGATTTTAAAGCTCCCACTAAGTCTAGGAATGAATTGTTCATCTCGTTTTAAAGCTTACAACAAAATGTTACTTTTGCAACGAAAAAGCGCCCTTTAGAATACAAAGGACGATTTTACGATGAACTGAATCGCCTTCTCGGATACATCGACAATAACGATATAGTAATACTGATGGATGATTTTAGTGCTCGAATCGGCAGCGACTACAAAGAATTTGAACATATTATGGGATACCTTTATTGGTTGGGGTGCAGGAATAGGTCCAAGACCGCCGATGTGAAGAAACAGAAACCGCTACCGACTCTTTGTATTTCAGACAATGTGAAGAAACAGAAACCGCTACCGACTCTTTGTAATTCAGACAGGAAGAAGTTAACATCTTGCGTTTACGTCTCAAACTCTTTGTCCATCTGTGTCTATTCAATAACTCTATAGCCAATGGATAATGAAATTGGTGGTAATTACCACGGGAGTTATACTTCAGTTTTTCAGTACAATTTTGTCGAACTTCACGTCGTTTGAATTTCTTATATTTCACCTGTGCTCTTATGTGTAGTGAAAGAGACCGATAACTTTGCATTGGTTCCATCTGGTATTTAATCCGATTGCGGCCCTTCCTTAAATTCACTTTTATTTCAAATACAAAGAACCTTCCTAAAAATGTTGTATACATTCAGAGTAATATTAAATTTGTTAACAACGTCAAGTAATCTTTCGCTGTGACATGTGTGTGTGTGCACGGGAATGTACGTCGGCACACTTACATATGTAACCTGTCAAAAGGACACCACCAAAGCCTCTAAAAAGCCACAAAGAAAAAAAATTACATAATACCACAGAAGCAGACGCAAAGTCACTCACACACACGCACGCTCACACAGACGCCGTTGAATATCCATAAACGGGATGGAAAAAGGAGACGAACTGAAAAAGCAAGTTGAACAAGTTCAAAAATAACAATGTCATCAAAGAGAATTTACATGTTTGTCCTCTTTCGGTTTTTTTCTTGTTTTTGTGTCTTTTGGTCGTTGTGTGTGATGAAATGCTAAATCGTCGCTAAGACTTAGAAACAACTAAAGGACACACGCATCATTTGCACAGTCGAGTAACCCAAAATTATACATGACACTACGCACAAAATACACGAACGCACAACACATACACATACGCACGTACAAAGCACAGTGGTCCAGTTGTTGTAACTAAGCTGAAATCTCTCAGTGAACAATAGGGATGGGTTAGTGTTGTAGGGCAATTTTAGAAGTTCGATTTGGATACGCTAGAAAACCCTATTTTGTGAGATTCGGAAAAAATGCATAAGCCAAACAAGTAAGGAATACACAAACTTTCTTTCCTATTACAATTCAATTCGGACAAAAAGTCAAATCGGGAAGGATTTCTGTATTCTGTAAATGTATGTGTTTGACAAAAAATGTTAAATCGGAAAGTACATCTTTATGGGGATATATTGAACAAGTAAGGAAAGGTTAAAGTCGAGCGGGCCGACTATATAATACCCTACACCAATCCCTGCGTATATACATCGCTTTTATTACTAAACCCAGGTGTTTCATGGGAGCAATTTTATGTAGTTCATATAAATTATACAGTATTATAGTAATTCTTCTTTAGTCAAATGTAATAAATATGGTAAATATTTGATCCAATTTTCCGGCAGACAAATACAAATTATACAGTAGTAATAGGATAAATCGTACCGACATTTGAAAGGAGGCCATAACAACACATATATTTGACTTTCATAATATGTCTTCTTACTTGGAATATAATACAAAATTCAAAATTTGATGAACTTCCGAGGTAAATTGAGGGTCCTAGAGAGGTAATAATGCAAATGGGGGCCCACTTGTAAGGGCGCTACATTATAAATTGGGCCTTTATAGATCACTTTCAAAGTAGGTATTCTTTTTTGAAATATAAAATGATCTGCAAAAATTTATCAAGATCCAATGTAAGATGTGTGTTCTAGATCGATAATAGTGTAAACTGGGGGCCCATTTGAATGGGGGCCCATTTGAATGGGGGCCCATTTGAATGGAGGCTATTCCAAAACATTATATAGCTGGCTTGCAAAATACGTCTTTCTAGTATAAATGTAACATTGTGTGGAAATTTTGATCAAGATCCGATGTAAAATGTGCATTTTAGAGCAGTAATATTGTAAATCGATGGTACATTTGCATGGGGGATATATCAAAACATAGACCCATGTGGTCCACTTTCCCCTGAGCTGTTTCTAGTTCAAATATAACACGATCCGGAAAATTTGGTCACGATCCCATGTAAAATGTGCATTCTAGAGCAGTAATAGTGTAAATTATATGGATATTTATATGGAGGCTATATCTAAATCTGAACCGATTTCCTCCAAATTCAATACAATTCGTCCTTGGCCAAAAAAAGTAACTTCTGCCAAATTTCATGGCAATAGGACCACAATTGCGATCTGTATAGTGCGAACAAGCTTAGATTGTCAGCAGACGGACGGATCGTTAAATCGATTCAGCTGGTGATTCTAAGTAAAATATAAAAATAGCTCAATTATTTCTTGTATCATTTGGCGCGAAACTAACTTATAATACCCTTGTCCACGAAGTGGTATAGGCTATAAAAATGGATCGATGTGACCCGCTTTGAAATTTATAGGTGAAATATAATATGTAAAGTTTGGCTAAAATGGGGATATATCTAAATCTGAACCGATCTTATCCACTTCCACCTTAGGTGTTTTTAGTTGGATTATAAGATGTATGGGGGCTATATCTAAATCTGAACCGATGCAACCCGTTTTTGCCACAGGTGTTTCTGGTTATATTATTAGGTGTTACGAAAGATTTGAAGAAAATCGGGTACTATATGTGCTTTATAGAGCGGAAAAAGTGAAATCGGTAGCGATATTTGTATGGGGGCTATATCTAAATTTTAACCGATTTGCCTCAAATTAAATAGCGTTTGTCCTTGATCCACAAAACTTACTTGTGCCAATTTTTGTTAAGATCGCACTGTAATTGCGACCTGTAATTTGATTACAACAATAGATGGATAGACGGACATTGCTAAATCGACTCAGAAAGTGATTCTAAGCCGATCTGTATAAAAAATAATGGGTCTAACTCGTTTCCTTTTGGGTGTTACAAACAAATTCGCAAATACATAATACTCTCGTGGAGTGTATAAAAATGGGGGTGGTGGGGTGAGTGTAAGTCAAAAGTGAGCGAAAATGGTTAAAAATACACGAAAAGCTCCAAAACTGCCTCGGAATCGCCCCCAGATGGGTTAAGTGTAAAACTGACCCCATTAATTTTCCCTCCCGACACATACCCCCTATCTCCACTCGTTAGGAGCTCTCCCATACAAAAAATAATTTTTTATAACCGATCTTACTGGCAGAACGAGACCGCTAGTGGAGTCAAATGTATGACCGACCCCAAATATTTTTCCAACCACCGCATTTTCTCTTATCATACTTACCTCCTATCTTTAATCCTTAAAGTGGTCCCCATACAAATGTTTTATTTTTTATAATTTTTGTTATGACAGTTAGGCCCAAAACTGCTCCGGAGTCGTCGCTAGCTGGGTTAAATGTATTAATTTTTCCTCCCCCACATTTTTTCTGAACAATCTTACCCCTATCACCACTCAGTAATGGTGCTCCCATACAAAAACTAATAAATTTCTATAAAATTTGCTCCCGCCACTTTAAATATCCCAAAGAGGCCCCTAGTTGGCTACGCCACATATTGGGGATGTATGACCAACGCCCAATATTTTTTCAGCCTATTACCTACCCAATCTTCCTTCCTACCCTCTATATTCAACCCTTAGGGTGGTCCCCACACATTTTTTTTATTTTTTATAATTTTTCAATGAAGGAATGGCTCAAAACTGTGCTCTAGTCACCCCTAGAAATAAGACACCCCCAACATTTTCCCCAAACACGCCTGTGTGGGAGTCCACTCCATAATGGGGCTCCCATACAAAAACTACCTGTTTTAGAAATTTGGTCCCCCACTCCAATTGCCCGAAGGAGGTCCCCAGCGGAGACTAATGTATGACTAACCTCCAATATATTTTCAGACCCAATATTTTCTCTGAACACAGCAACCCTTAAAGTGGCCCCCATACATTTGCCTATTTTTTATGAAAGAAAGGCCCACAACTGTCCCGCAGTAGACGCTAGAGAGAGGAAGTGTCTTACACTTACACTAACCTCCATCAATTTTCCCTCCTCAACATTTTCGCCAAACATACCTACCCCCTATCACCACTCCGTAAGGGAAAAGTTGATAGGAAGTCTAATGTATAATATATTTTTCAGCCCCAATATTTTCTTTGAACACAACTACCCTCCAACTGCAACCCTTAATGTGGCCCACATACATTTGAATATTTTTTATATTTTATATATTTTTTATATTTTTTATATTTTTCATATTTTTTATATTTTTTATATTTTTATGAAAGAAGGGCCCACAACTGTCCCACAGGAGACCCTAGAGGGGAGAAGTGTAAGACTGACCCCCATTAATTTTCCTCAACATTTTTCCCAAACATACCTACCCCCTATCACCACTTCTTAAGTGAAAAGTCTAATGTATAAAATTTGCTACCACCACTCTAGGGGAGTCAAAAGTAGTCATCTATTATTTAAACCAGAATCCTTCTTCAGAAAAAAATGTATGGTGGTTACAAGAGTGGCGAACATTTCCTGGATTTTTGGAAATGATATATTTCATTTCCGCCCTGCCTTCTCCGTAATGGTTATTTTGCTTAATCCACATATTATTCTACTCCTTATCATATGATCGATCCACTCTATTACTTCCCAGTGAACCTCAAACTATTCTAAGCTTTGGATAATCTCAATGTTTATGTAATGAAATCCACTTCGATATTTCATGGAGCCAATGTGCAACACAAACGAGTTGGCATTTTGTGTTTAGTCAAAGCTAGTATCTCTGGCCCATTGCGAACGTTTTTTACTCCGCTCTCCGCTGGGCAAACATGAAAGCGAAAAGATGTTTAACCCAAATAACTTTAAAAACTATTTTAAACATTTACTTAATATTCTCACATCCTTTGTGGAATTTTCCCGTCTCATCTTTGGTTTACATAAAAAAAGGCTAAGGAAAAAGAGCTTTAGATGGATGCGTGCGTATGCTTGGAGCGGGGGCGGCGAGGGCAATGTCACCACACTTCATTGTCTGAGCATTAGCATGATATGCATGTGCTGGCGGAAAATGCGGTCCCACTATTATTTAACATTATCATATGGTGCCTTTTCTAGTCATAAACAAAAGCATTTTGTAATCCTCGGTTATCTTGATCTCTACATAGTTTTTTTGTTCTGTTTGGCCTACAACTACAGCTCTGATCCGACCGAGGTCCTACACGCACTTGCTGTAACCATAAAGTTCACGCACACACATGTGTAACATAGAATTCGGGTTTACTTTCCTTTTTACCCTTTGCTCATTGCTCGCACTGTCATCGGCAAGATATCCCTATGCGTCTGAATGAGTGGAGTATACACCTCCAAAAAACGCTCTACCACATTTACGTACTTCGACTGGACAAACTTTTGCATTTTTGGATTAATATTTGCTACACATATTTTCTGAGGACTGTAAAAACATTCTAATTGCCTAGGTATCTGAAGATAAATTGTATAGGAGGAATTCTCAAAAATTGTGGACGACATTTTCCGGGATTTTTGGTAATGACTTATTTCATTCCAGTTTTCCCAAAATATAAGGTACATTGAAAGAATCAGTAAAGATTCCCAGCTCTGACCCCAATTTGAGTGCGATCTAAAGACAGATATCGCTGTGATCGGTCTTTTTGTAAGCTCCTGGTACAGTTTATCCCAGAGCCTAACCTGCTTCTTAGACAGAAGTTCGTGTCGACTACGTATCAAGAACTTTGAACAAAGACATACCATAGCAATATTACTGGATGTTTCTAAGCCCTTCAATGCTGTGTATCAGAACGACATAACGCACAAGATATTGGTTTATGGTTTAGAAGAATAGAATAGTGTTGGAGAGATTTTGGTGGTCTTGTCTGGACTGGAGTGATGGGTAATAAGCGATTTCCCGTAGCCATTGTATGGAGATTTGCTCCTGGTTTATGCAGATGATCTCACTGTCGCAGGTAAGGGACTAAGACCAGAACCAATAAGTTGATATTAAACACATGCCTGTCGGAGAGGTCGAGATAACTTCGAAAGTGGAAAATAGTATCCAAGTTGTATGGAACTGACATATGGATTGGAGGAAGAACTAAGTATATGGTATTTTAGTCAATTGTCTGGGACTTAAGCGAATTCTGCGTTACGATGGTATTCATAGGAGACCAACCTGCCGAAAGTTTTACTTTTCTATCGATTTCGATAGAATCGATGTGTTTCAAGTCCGGAAAGATCTTATGAAACTAATATGATACTACTTCTCTTTTAAGACATCGAGCTACATTTCATTAGATTTAATAGAACATTTTTAATTAAAATAGGAATATAAAATATTCGGTCAATTATTATAATTTGGGCCATATATCTACTAACTAACACTAGACCCGTGTCTTCCAGTTTTGCCCAAAATCATACACTTTTTTATGGCCCCCCCAAAGATTTGGAGCCTCGGTGTCATTTTTGCAAAAAGTGTCCATTTTCTCAGGCTCATATCTTGCAAACCGTTTGGAATATTGATTTACTCTCTTTGACAAAAAACTTCATCTTCAAGGTCAAAATTGCAAAAACTTAAAAAATCGGTTTTTTAACCTTATTCTCCTGTTCAGGTCCATAGTTAGCAAACCGTTCAAAATTCAAGGAAACAATCAACTACAAATATGTACCTAAGATCTCAATAAACAATTTTCTAGAACATATGAACTTTCTAGGAATAATTCTTAACACAATTTAGGTAGGAAAATTATATCTTGTAGGAATGTTTCTGTTAATGGTCAGTCCGGTTATGAGTACGTATGAGTGATATAATCCCTAATCCACAGCACGTATACGCTACCTACACACACCACAGCCTATAAGATTTGTTCGACGACATTTGCGATTTTGACCTTGAAGACAAAGTATTTGATTCTTTTTTTGTTCTTTATGACAAGAGACTCAGAAAGTAAACGATTTGCAATATACGAGCCTGAGAAAATTTTTGGGGGCCCATAAAAAAGTGCAAAACTTTGGGCAAAACTGGGAGATACGGGTCTACGGTATTCAACTGGTAGTGGTGTGCAAAATTTGTCTAAAGATGCATTTAAACTATAATTTATATGAACTACATAAAATCGACCAATCCATAAAACACTTGGGTTTTATAAACAAACCAGATATAGAAGCAGAGTGATGTAGGGTATCATATAGTCGACTCCGCCCGACTTTAGCCTTTCCTCACTTGTTTTTTATTTTTGTGCTGAATTTTGGAAATTTATTTTTATATTTTTTATACATATTTGTGTATTCAACATTGGGGTTTTATTAAATCCTCAATTATGGGGACTTTAATTCGTAACGCACGATACAACAAATGGAAATCGGACAAAAGGGGGTAATAGTGGTACCAACCAAATGGCGGCAGTTAGAATAGTGAAATTTGGTGTGCGCGTAAGACTGCGTAAATCCGCAAAATTAAAGGTTTTTTAACTTCCTACCTTTAGGGTAAAAACCCAAACAAACGTCTGTAGCTGAAAATGTCATAATTATACCCTACACCACTTCGTGGAATAGGGTATTATAAGTTAGTTTCCAGACAAATGTTTGTAACACCAAGAAATAATCGAGCTAGATTTAACGATGTCTGTCTGTCCGTCTGTCCGTCTGTCCGTCCGTCCGTCTGCTGTCCATCTAAGCTTGTTCGCACACTACATGTCGCAATTGTCGTCCGATTGTCATGAAATTTGGCAGCGGTTACTTTTTTGGCCCAGGACAATTGGTATTGAATTTTACATCGGATCTTGATCAAATTTTCCACGCAATGTTACACGTATTTTGAAAGCCAGCTATATAGGTCTATGTTTTGGTATAGCCCCCATACAAATGGCCCCCAGTTTACACTATTATCGCTCTAGAACACACATCTTACATTGGATCTTGATAAAATTTTGCAGATTACTTTATATTTCAGTAAAGAATACCTACTTTGAAAGTGATCTATAAAGGTCCACTTTTTAATGTAGCGCCCTTACAAATGGGCCCCTATTTTAATTATTACCTCTCTAGGACCCACATTTTACATCGGAAGTTTATCAAACATTGAATTTTGTATTATATTTCAACTAAGAAGACATACTATGAAAGTCAAATATATGTGTCCATATTTTGGTATAACCTCCATACAAATTGGGCCCCATTCTACTCTATTCCATCCCCAGAACCCACATCGTGGAATGGATCTCGATATAATTTTACATATCATGTCATATTTCAACTAAGAATACCTACTTTGAAAGTGATCTATATGGCCCACTTTTTAATGTAGCGCCCTTAAAAATGGCCCCCATTTTTATTGTTATCCCTCTAGGACCCACAATTTACATCAGAAGTTTATCAAACTTTGAATTTTTTATTATATTTCAACTAAGAAGACATACTATGAAAGTCAAATATATGTGTCCATATTGTGGTATAACCTCCATACAAATTGGGCCCCCATTCTACTCTATTACATCTCTAGGACCCATTTCGTGCATATCATGTCATATTTCAACTAAGAATACCTACTTTGAAAGTGATCTATATGGAACCACTTTTTAATGTAGCTCCCATTTGGACCCATTTTAATTTCTAACCCTCAAGGACACAAATTTTACATCGTTTTTTTTTCAAATTTTGCAGATTATATTATATTTTAACTAAGAATGCATACTATGAAAGTAAAATATATGTGTCCATACTTTGGTATAACCCAAATGGGGTCCTCATTTTACTCTATTACTGTTCTTGAAACTACGTCTTACATCGGATCATGATATATTTCAATTAGGAATACCTACCGTGAATGAGAAATATATAGGCCCATGTTTTGGACCAGGCCCCAATTGTTGTTATAAGCCCCCTTTCAAATGTCGGTCCGATTCATACTATTACTACTGTATAATTTGTATTTCGTTAAATATGACTAAAGATGAACTTATAGTATACTGTATAATTTATATGAACTACATAGAATTGCTCCCATGAAACACCTGGGTTTATTAAAGCGAGGTATATACGCAGGGAGAGGTGTAGGGTATTATATAGTCGGCCCCGCACGACTTTAGCCTTTCCTTACTTGTTTTCATAATGAGGTTTTACACTTCTGCATAAAGTCGACACCCTCTAATCTGAGAATAATACTGTGAAAGGCAGTCCATGGTAGTAGACATAATGGAGGAACTGACAATCATCTCATCTCATTTAGAGTTAGTATTTGCGCTCTAAAGTAGTTAGTTTAAGCTTTTGACGTAATGGATTTATGAATATATTACTGTTTTAGTTGGCTCTGGCTGGAGTACAGAGCATGAACGCTAGTTATAATATATGATAGTATTAAGTACAAATAAAACATTATTATATACATACTATTTGATGTTGTAAAATATATATGTATGTGTATGGTGCTATCAAAAACATACGACATCATTAAAATGTGGTCACCAAACTAAACTCTTAACAATGATTGTAAATTTATCGTAAAATCTTAATGATTCTGAATAAATTTCACCATCCTAGTGGAGAACTGTCGCTTATGTACGCTTATCATATGACTTTTAATCATGATTTGCTGTGCGAAATAAACATTTAAAGATAGTCATAAAGTACTTTTTGGAACTACGATTAGATGTTATCTGCGTGCTTTTGAAATAAATCAGAGAACATAATGTAAAAAATAAACTTGTAACTGGATACCCAAAATATTTATTTGTCAGTAATATTTATTGCGGTTATATATAGCAAATGAATGCATTGTTATATTTCCACACAACTTTGAGGAGAAAATAAACTAGTATTAATAAACTAGTATTATTATTAATAGTAGTATTTATGTAATTCAGTTACAATGAAATTGTTACAGACGTGTTATTCATATTACAAATCTAATACACACCGGATATTTGTGTTATTCATATTACAATTGGTATTACGTGCAAAAACTGTCATCTTCATTGAATCATGTAAGTGTTACGCAAAACAAGAAATAAACAAATGTAAAAATAGCAATATTATTCAGATATAAAATCTCTTCTGTATTAATATCTTTGGGGAGACAAAATTACAAAATTATTTTTCATTGAAGTGATTTATTGTTCTATGATAGGATAGATATCTAGAGCAACGATCTTACTCTTACCAATGATGTGGACTCCATTATACTGACAGAAACATCATTGTTTGGCTAAACGTGAAAATCGGGTTTTAGGTGTCGGTTAATCGGTCTCTTTTTAATGCGTGAAAACTGCCTCAGACTAAAAGTTTCATTACAAATTCATGTTTTATATGGGAGATATTTTGTAGTTTTTCCTCAGACGACCAACATTTAATTAAGGTTTTTTGATAAAAGTATAACCGAAAACCGGTTTATTGGACCACCTTTCTAACGCGTTGGGAATGCGGCGCGGCATGTGAGGTTGTGTAGTGTACGAGCTGGCGTCGAGGGGCACTTTCAAAGGACAATGATTTAAGTCGAGATTCGCGAGTACACTTCTCAAAGGTACACGATTTTTTTCTTTCTAAAAATCCTATATACTTTAAAGAATTTTTTAAGCGTCTTCGAATAACGAAATTCATGTTATTTCTGATGCTACAGCGCTTAGAAATTGACACGGCAGAGCCGGTACAAAGCATTATTTTTTACGATTTCTTCGAGAAGATTTTTTTTCGACTGGTGTGCTTATTATCTCCGAATCTACTGAACCGCTTTTTATACCCTACTTACTATTGTCGTAGATCGGTTGGGAGTGAAAATGAGCGAATCGGTCTAGAGGGAACAAGGACCGGAAATTTCCCCGATAATAGCTGAAATTTCGAGTATTTATGAATATTTTTTGAAGTTTTCTGCCTTGCGTGAACGTGAAACATCAAGTGATTCATACTTTCAAGGGCAAAAAGGAATAAAAATGGTATCAAGTCCCTCAAATCGCATATACACGTAAAATACTTTTATGGGGTAATATTTGAAAAAAGGGATAAATTTGGTACCGACCAAATGGCTGCAGCTAGAATTATTAAATTCGGTGCCTACATTCCTCGGACTGTGTCGACGTACAAAATAATTGTTAAAAAAACATACTTTTAGTGGGAAAACGGGGAGATAGGGGACACAAAAGGTAACAATCAAACATAGCTAGAATAGCGAAAATCATTGTATACTTCGATCTGCCTGTCTAGACTCAAAAACACGTTTTATATTTATTCTTCTAAGATCAAAATGAAATTAGAGATATCGTCCGAGGGCGATATGAAGGACAATTTTAAGACTGATTTCATGTCAATTAATCCTTAAGTGTGTATATTTAACAGTCCAACGGCTACAAGACTAACAAGAAAGATATATTCAACAATATTATCTCATCGGATTTAAGAAGAAGAAACCATGAGCCAGGGTGGTACATTTTTAATCCCCTTTTTTCATATTACCCCTTACAAGTACGAATTTTCTTTTATTTTATTTGTCGACGCAATCAGAGGAATGCATACATCGTGTTCTATTATTCTAGGTGCAGCTGTTTGTTTGGTACTATTTTTATCTTTCTATTACCATTTAACCCCTTAAAAGTAGGAATTCGGAAAAAATGCTTTTATATTATATATCTACTCAAGTAGGGGAATATACATACAGAATGTCGTGTTGGATATGTACCATTTTTATCCCTTTTTGCCCCATTTCACCCCCTACAGGTAAAAAATCATATAAAATAAAATGGTGTGCGTTAATGCTATAAGGGAATATAAGCAGACATGTTTAAAAACACAAAGGCTGAAATCTATAAATATTAAAGGTATTTTCAGTCCTTGTGAGGGAAAATTTTTCCCAGTGGACCGATTTCTCAAATTAGCAATCTCAACCGATCTACAACTAAACAAACAATAACAAAAGGGAATGACAAATTTAGTATAAAAATTCCAACTTCCAACCCCTCTTCTATCGCCTATCGCGAGTTGTCAATGATATTGATCAGTTTTTCATGCTACAACAAGAGGCAACTCATAAAAAACAATACGCAATAATAATATTTTCCCCAAACTTAATTTAAGTTTGAAGATGGGCGAAATTGCTACGTCCGTTCTGGTACCTCCCACATAAATAGTCCATATTTCTATGTTTAATTAAATCCAAAATAACTTCCACACAGATATTCGGAATCAGATATATTTAGTTTTTATAATAACTTTGACTGTATAAAATGGTGGAGGCCTTTTATCACGACCCTTCTAGTATCTCCCACACAAATCACACAAAACTGCGTAAAATTAAAGCTTTTATTACCTCTATAGGGATGATGTGAAACTTGATATTTGACAAAGTTTTTATAGCCGTTATAACCTGGTACCTCCTACACAAATTGGCATGGTTAAAATAATACTAACATATCTTCCATACGGATAGTCCAAATAGGTTGCAATTTTATGTTTGAAAATGTTTTTATAATCACATTAAAGTTATATATATGCTTTTGGCACGTCCCTTCCAATAACTCCCACACAATTGTCCTCATTATAAGTAAAATAAATTCCTTTATAACTTCTATCCACCTCGGGCACATAGTTCGACCCGAAGTAATATAAGACTTCTTAAAAATTCTAAACAAATGTTCGGATTTTATTTTTTCTGAGAATGAGGGTATATATAAGTCGGTTTAACCGACTGAAACTTGCTTACTTGTTATATCTGTTATTTTTTTTGGGCCGTCAGGGTGAGGTAATCATTTAACGCGAGGTGTTTGAACAGATATCTGAGGCATGGAACTAGCTACGTTTTCGATCACAGGGAGTGATTGATTGCTTTCCGGCAATGCTGAATTCCTTGCAAACATTTCAGCCAATAGGGTAGCTTTGTCAACCAGCAAAGAGTAGTAGGCATAGACGAGGAGCTAATTTTAAACACTTCTTAAAAATACCAAAAGCTCTTACTTCCTCTGGGTGAAGAAAGAACTGTGGCATCTAACGTTATTCGTGCATAAACATTGATCATATCCAGTTACATCAGCTATAATGACAGAGGATCATATCGGCTTTGTTTGTGTATGAGCTCCATCGTATATAAGAGCAATAATTTCAATAGATTTTTATCAAATTTGATAATCTGGATAATTTATACGGAAAACATATTAGAAAGCCCAGGCTTAGTATTTATATATCTATATATATAAAAGAGCTGCGTGATTAATTGACCAAACGGCTAGAGCTAGAATCATGAAATTTGGTGTGTACACTTCTCTTACAGTGTAGAGGTGCGATAAGACGAAATTCGTACTTTTAAGGGGTAAAACGGGGTAAAAAGGGATAAAAATGGTACCACCGCATTGACCAAACGGCTGGGCCTAGAATCTTGCAATTTTATATGGATATTCCTCTAGCGGCATGAAGACATCCCAAAAAGTGACATTTTAAAAATTCGTACTTTTGGGGGGTTAAATGGACAAAAAGGGACAAAAATTGTACCAAGAACATGGCTGAAGCTAGAATCATGAAATTTGGTATGTACATTTATCTTACAGCGAAGAGATCAGATTTGAAGGGAGCTTTTCGTAATTCGTACTTTTAAGGGGTAAAATGGGTTAAAGAGGGATACAAATTGTACCACCGCAATGACCAAACGGCAGGGTCTAGAATCTTGAAATTTGGAACGGGCATTACTTTTATAGCACGAATGCGACAAAGAAAATATTTTTCAAAATTCGTACTTTTTGGGTGTGAAATCGGGTAAAAAGGGATAAAAATAGTTCCAATCAAACGGATGAAGCTGGAATAATATAATTCGGTATGTACATACCTCAAAACCCTTAGAAACGCAAAATGACCGAATTTTTTGGTATTCGAACTTTTAATAGGTAAACGGGGATAAAAAATGTACGAACAACACGGATGACGCTACAATAATGAAATTCGATCTGTATATTCGTTGTACAGCCTAAATCACTGATAAGTCGACATTTTTCGAAATTTGTAATGTTAAGGGCTTAAATGGGATAAAAATTGTACCACAGCCCAGACCAAACAACTGGGCCTAGAATCATGAAAAGAAAATATTTTTCAAAATTCGTACTTTCTGTGAGTGAAATTGGGTAGAAAGGTATACAATATGGTACCAATCAAACAGACGGATCTGGAATCATAAAATTCGGCGTGTACATCCCTGAAAATGCAAATTGAAGGGATTTTTCGAAATTCGTACTTTTAAAGGGTAAACGAGAAAAGCGGGATAAAAAAGGTGCCAACAACATGGATGACGCTACGATAATTGAATTCGGTGCGCATATTCATCTTACAGTGTAGATGAGTAATAACAAGTAATTTTCCGATATTTGTACTTTTAAGGGATTAAATTGGTTAAAAATTGTACCACCGCCAAATTGTACAAAAAGACTGGCCCTAGAATCTTGAAACTTGGAACGCATATTACTCTTATAACGCGAATACGAACACGAAAATATTCTTCATTAATTTAAACTTTTAGGTGTGAAATTGGGTAAAAACGGATAACAGCGGTACGAATCATGAAATTCGGTGTGTACATGCATAGAAACACAAAATTAATATATTTTTCGAAATTCGTACCTTTTTATATCCCTATGGTACCAACAACACGGCTGAAACTAGAATCGTGAAATTCGGTGTGTATATTCCTCTGACAGTAGTTGAACTTGGAAAAAACGATTAAAATGGATACTGCAATAGAATTGGATTGTATCAAATGTGTACTTTAAAGGGGGAAGCGGATCAAAAGTGGTGCAAATGGTACCAACCTAATTTGCGGATTTGGGATACATATAGTACCAACCAAAGTTTTCAGCTAGAATATGAAAAGAAATTCGGTGTGTACATTTCTCCGAGTACATAAATTAATTTTTCGAAATTTGTATGTTTAATGGCACAAGCGGCACAGAAGAGTTATGTGTGAACATTATAGTCATTATCCCCGGCAAAATAAAAGATAGATACAAAATGTTTGTTCCATTTATATGTTCAGATTTCAAGTCACGCGCCGGTATAGAAGTTATGGTTTTAATTTTCACTTGGATAGGGACTACAAAGGACGCGGATAAGAACACATATTTTGTAGGTTTAAAGTGATTATAAAAACATTTTAAAATCTCGAATTGCAACTAATATCAATTTCAATTTTATTTTGACCAAAGCTTATGTCAATTTGCGTGGAGAGTATAGAAGTTATATTACCGAATTTAAACTATGTTTGGGAAAATAGTACTATGTGCAGAGTTTGAATACATTTTTTAAGTCCCTTCCAGAGTTATACAGTGAGCCAGACGGGCGTTAAAGGGACTTGGGACATACTTATGGTTTTAAATCTCTCCTTCAATGCTTTACACTTTTCTTCTATCCCTATCTGTAGTGAGGGTGTAATTTTCACAGCTTAAGAAAGAAACGTTCAAATAATTTTCTACTTTATATGATTTTTTGTAGAAAAATTGTTTCCATTTTGTGCCTATAAATTAAACTATTGACTACGTATAAATTGATTTTTTTAATTTTGACAAGGTGTTTAAATCGTAGTGAAAAGTTAGTGTAAATATACCTCTGAATAAGTAGCGATTCTTCAAAAGTTGTGAGCGTTTACAAACGATTTACGCTGAAAGTGATATCCTTACACTAAGGCAATTTCAAAATATAAAAAAAATAGTTTGAATACCGATACAAAATACTGTCAATATCATACTATTTTTCCGCGTACGAAGTAGCGGGTATTTGTTAGTATTTTATGTTTTAAAGTGCAATTTGCGAACAAATTCCGTCATGTCTCCTTTCTCCCTGACATCTGAACTAATAACATTTTTTTTTCAATTTTAATTTTATGTTCTCCTAATACAGCCTATTTATTTCAGATTTTGCGTGTGGAGTATCATAATTTAGCAAATTATATTGGCAAGAAATGCTGCTTGCTCTGCCTTTTGCAAAAATGTGACTAATAGCAGGTTATGAGGGATTATTTCCACAAAGATGTTACATATATCTGTGCCGCTAATATGATTGACGTAGACAAAAATTTCGGCGATTGCTGTGACACAAAATCCTTAATATATGCCATCATATATCAACAAAAACACTGGCGCCCCTCCACATACATATATGGCGGCCTTTAGTACAACTATATCGATACGCTTCATACAATTCCAGCCTTTGCATAAAGTACAAAATATACAAATGTATGTGTGTATTTATGTGTATGTGTCAGTGTGTGTGTTTTAGGGACATTGTACGTACAGTACATTCATCTAAAATGGTCAAAATGGAAATTTTGCTGAAACAAAAACTTGTGTTTTGCCTAGTCAGCACTTTTAAGCCATATACGAAAGAACAAAAAATATTTTATTACACATACAGCTGTACATATTGTAATATGCCGGAGTATGTGTGTTTATTACATAAGATTCGTATGTATGTATGTATGCTAATACATGGAAGTGAAAAAAGTGCCATACGAATGAATCGGCTGATATCAAAGCCAGAGTGGCAAGGCGTAACTTGTCTAATAAAGAGGAAAACAACAAATCATTCCAAAGCGAAGCATTCAAAGGTAAATTAAGCTATGATTTCAAAGACGCATTGAGAGCACTTGTAATGGAACATAAATCAAAATTACGGAATACACAGAAACAAATGAAACGAGGATTTGATTGGAAATAATTCACGAAATCAATTGTTTGTTTGTTCAAAAATGGTGTGACAGAGTCGTCAAAACCTCAATACACATATTTGCAAATCGTTTATGGAAAATATTTGCTGCACACACTTGTTAAGATAGATAATGTACACATAGATTCCATTAGCTTATAGTCCGTCTGACGTGCCACTTAACTAATCAGTGTCATTTGAAATGAGTATCCAATGGCAATGCTGCAGTTAACTAAGCTGTTCAGGTTGTTTGTGGTTTATGCAGAAATTGAAAAAATTAATGTACAGGGTGTCTGATGAATGCCACTACCACGCTGTTGTTGAAAGAGTATTTCTTTAGAGATCTGCACCAACAAATGAATACCTTACAATGATGTGTGGTTTAAACGAGATCGAACAACATGACACACATTCCCATTCCTGTTCAGGCAGATTTGTAGCGAAATTCTCCCATAGGATGATTCCAAGAAACTTTGATCTTCTGACCTTTCTGATTTCTTCTTGTGTGGTCATAACAAACAGGATCTTTACAAAACAAAACCAAAAACTTGTATGATTTCAAGCAATCCATTTGAACCACAATTGAGGAAATTCCCGGTGCAAATCTACAGGCAGAAATGAAAATTGGACGTCGGACATGTGTCTCCGATCTTGGAGGTCATTGCAATTCTATTGTTTTCAAAAACTCTTAAAAAATAATAAATTTATATTAGCTTTCAAATGAACAAATTTGAAATAAATTATCTGAGCATCTTAATAAAGCAGCATTCATTAGCCAGTGAAGAAAATATATCTCGCTGGAGTTGAAAGTTGTATTTAATAGGCTGAGGAGAAGCACAGGCGTATAATAAAGGGTGATTTTTTAAGAGCTTGATAACTTTTTTTTTTAAAAAAACGCATAAAATTTGCAAAATCTCATCGGTTCTTTATTTGAAACGTTAGATTGGTCCATGACATTTACTTTTTGAAGATAATTTCATTTAAATGTTGACCGCGGCTGCGTCTTAGGTGGTCCATCCGCTTAGTCCAATTTTGGCATTTCCACGTTTTTGAGTAACAGAGACCCAATTGGTGCGAACGGCGACGAATCGAAAATTGGTGGTCATCATTAACACTGGCCGATACAGCTGCGATATTTTCTTCAGTTCGCACTCTACGTAAGCGTGTTGGTGGTTTAATGTCCAACAATGTAAATTTGGTGCGAAATTTAGTCACAATAGCCCGAATAGCCGCTTCAGTGGGTCGATTAAACTGACCATAAAATGGAAGCGCGCAATGAACTTTCTTAACAGAGCACGCATTTTGATAATAAAATTCAATAATTTGCAAGCGTTGTTCGTTTGTAAGACGATTCATGATGAAATGTCAAAGCATACTGAGCATCTTTCTCTTTGACACCATGTCTGAAATCCCACGTGATCTGTCAAATACTAATGCATGAAAATCCTAACCTCAAAAAAATCACTCTTTATAACTAGCAAATACCCGCTACTTCGTACGCGGAAAAATGGTATGGTATCGACAGTATTTTGTCTCGGTATTTAAACTGTACTTCTATTTTGAAAATGCCTTAGCCTAAGGATATCACTTTCAGGGAAAATCGTTTGTAGACGCTCAAATCTTTTGAAAAATCGCTACGTATTGAGGGTGTATTCACACTAACTTTTCGATAAGATTTAAACATCTTGTACAAATTAAAAATCCATTTATATTGTGCCATCCATTTATACGTAGTCAATAGTTTAATTTATAGATGCAAAATGGAAACAATTTTTTTAACAAACAAGTAAGGAAAGGCTAAAGTCGGGCGGGGCCGACTATATAATACCCTACACCACTCTCTGCTTATATACCTCGCTTTGATTAATAAACCCAGGTATTTCATGGGAGCAATTTTATGTAGTTCATATAAATTATGCAGTTACTATAAATTCATCTTTCGTCAAATTTAATGAATATGGTAAATAATAAAGTAATTGATCCAACTTTACAGCAGAAATTCCGAGTAAAGCAAATACAACATGATCTGAAAAAATTGATCAAGATCCAATGATAAATACAGATTATACAGCGGTAATAGTATGAATCACACGGACATTTTTTGGGGCCTATAACAACACTTGAGGCCTGTGTCATAATATGGGCCTGCTTAGTGTTCATTCACGGTATGTATTCCTAGTTAAAACATATAATGATATGCAAAATTTGATGAAGATCCGATGTAAGATGTAGTTTCTAGAGCTGTAATAGAGCAGAATGGGCCCCATTTGGGTTATTCCAAAGTATGGACATATGGGCATCTCCCAAACAAGTAAGGAAAGGTTAAAGACGGACGGAGCCACTATATGATACACCCCACTTTCTATCTCATTACAATTCAATTCAGTAAAAAAGGAATCGCGAAGGATTTTTGAATCATGTAAATGTATGTGTTTGACAAAAAATGTCAAATCGGAAAGGACATTTGTACTTGGGATAGGTATATTTGGAATATGATATATACGATAACTCTGGAAGGGGTTTAAAGAATTTATTCAAACTCTGCACATAGTATTATTTTCCCAGAATTAGTTTAAATTCGATGATGCGGGAAATTGATATACACCTTATGATATTTTTTATCTCTTTGTCGAATTTTGAGTATTTTTATTGCACTTCAATTCATAAAATTATTAGATTTGAACTAGAATGACCAAAACGTATGTTTGCAACAATTTTGTTTTAGGGTAAAAAATTTAAAAAGAAATAAATATGATTTGTTTAGTTACCCATCTTATAACGTCTTTACTATTTTTATTAGCAGTGAAAAGGATCTACGTGTATATTTAATTTTTACTTTTTTAAGATAGCATCTAACAATATCTAACACACTGCAAGGTTTTGAATAGCGAGTCTGTATGCTTTCAAATGTAGGGTGGGTGATTTTGAATACACTACATCAATAGAGAATGCTAAAATATATGCTATTGCACCCGTAGTCTTTTATTTTTAAAACAACTGAATTGATTCTGGAACAGATGTGGACATTAGAGCGTACCAGGTTACAAGTAAAAAAAAAAAAGTTCGCCGTACACCTTCGAATATGAAGTATTATTGAAAGGTAGTTTCAAAAAAATTTTTTTTATTTTTTTATGCCGAACGTAGGGGTCGCGCTTTTACATTTTTCTATATAACTTCTGCATTTATAAACGGATTTTAAAGTGTGATACATCGATGTTTTTGTCCGATTTTTTTGTCTTTGAAGTCATTGAGCTCAAACATGATTCATGATTTTATGCGAGCTTTAATTTTCGATTATTAGAGTGGTACATTAGGGTAGTAGCAACTGAGAAATGATGGGTAAGTACCAGAAGGGGGTGCTTGAGCTCAATGACTTCAAAGACAAAAAAATCGGCCTCGTCGAGACAAAAACATCGATGTATCACACTTTAAAATCCGTTTATAAATACAAGTTATATAGAAAAATGTAAAAGCGCGACCCCTACGTTCGGCATAAAAAAATAAAAATTTTTTTTTTGAAACTACCTTTCAATAATACTTCATATTCGAAGGTGTACGGCGAACTTTTTTTTTGAGGTACGCCCTAGTGGACATATATATTACAAACTATTTTGCTTCTTATTGCACATGACAAAATTAGCATGATCTTTTGGACAGATGGCCACAAAATCAAACGAGAAAAAACAAGTAAGGAAAGGCTAAAGTCGGGCGGGGCCGACTCTATGATTCACTCCACTTTCTATCCGAATACAATTTAAATCGGTGAAAACGGGAAGGATTTTTGTATCCTGTAAATGTATGTGTTTGACAAAAAATGTTAAATCGGAAAGGACATTTGCATGGGGGTATATTGAAATCTGGAACGAAACAGGTGAAATATAATGTGTATAGTTTGGCCAAAATCGGTTAAACATTTGGGAGCAACATTTGTATTTGGGCTATATCTCAATCTGAATCGATCTTACCCAATTTTATCATATGTTTTTTTACTTGGATTAAAAGCTGTTGTGCAAAATTTACAGAAAATCGAGTACAATATGTGGTTTCTAAAGCGGCAAAAGTCAAATCGGGAGCGACATTTGAATGGGGGCTATATCTAAATCTGAACCGAACTTACCGAATTTCTGAATATGTGTTTCTAGTTGGTTTATAAGATGTTGTACCAAATTTAAAGAAAATCGGGTACAATACGGGTTTTCTAGAGCGGGAAATGTCAAATCGGAAGCGACATTTGTACGGGGGCTATACTAAATCTGAACCGAACTTACCTAATTTCTGCGTATGTGTTTCTAGTTGGTTTATAAGATATTGTGCCAAATTTAAAGATAATCGAGTGCAATATGGGGTTTCTAGAGTGAAAAATGTCAAATCGTGAGCGAGATTTGTATGGGGGCTATATCTAAATCTGAACCGATCTTACCCAATTTATGCACAGGTGTTTTTAGTTCGATTATAAGATGTTGTGCTACATGTAAAAAATGGAGTACAATATGTAGTTTCTAGAGCGGAAAATGACAAATCGGAAGAGAGATTTGTATGGGGGCTATATCTAAATCTGAACCGATCTTACCGAATTTCTGCATAGGTGTTTCTAGTTGGATTATAAGATGTTGTGCCAAATTCAAAGAAAATCGGATACAATATGTCGTTTCTAGAGCGGAAAATGTCAAATCGGGAGCGAGATTTGTATGGGGGGCTATATCTAAATCTGCACCGATCTTACCCACTTTCTGCATAGGTGTTTCTAGCTGGATTATAAGATGTTGTGCTAAATTTAAAGAAACTATGTGGTTTCCAGAGCGGAAAATGTCAAATCTGGAGCTACATTTGTATGGGGGGCTATATCTAAATCTGAACCGATTTGCCTCAAATTAAATAGCGTTCGTCCTTGATCCACAAATCTAATTTGTGCCAATTTTTGTTAAGATCGGACCATAATTGCGACCTGTAATTTGATTACAACAATAAATGGACAGGCGGACAGACGGACATTGCTAAATCGACTCAGAAAGTGATTCTAAGTCGATCGGTATACTTAACAATGGGTCTATCTCGCTTCCTTTTGGGTGTTACAAACAAATGCAGAAAGACATAATACTCTCGTCGAGTATATAAAAACAGTTCACAGAAATCATTCTAGTCATAGCTATGGCTAGCTACAGCATAACCAGAATGCATAACTGTTCAATTAATATATTTTCTCAACGTGCCCTGCCAAAATATTAATTTTATTAAAAATGTCGACTCCAATAAAAAATCTTGGACACAGCAGAAAAATATTTACCCTATTATAAAATGAAATAAAACTATTGCATTTTCTAAATATTTCTCATATTTTCTTAGACATATCCTCTGTGTGGAATACCACACAGCCCAGTCACAAATATGCTGTGTTCATGGGATGTATTTGTGGTTCGGACAGGACACCATGTTTGGTTTGAAAACTTCACAGCATATGTAGTGTCCTCTGCTTGACAAGAAGCAATAGTTTCCAAAGTAAATAGAAAACAATTTGTGTGACACAAAGTAATTGAGGAAAATATGTTGAACTCAGGGATGCCACTGAAAGTAGCGTATGTGTATGTGTGTATATGCTTTCATGGGAACGGAGAGTGTTCTCTGGACTTTTATTAGACTTTCCCCACCCCACAGCCCACCCGAAATGGTTGTTATTTATTTGCAAATTGTGCATGAGACACAAAGTATTGTTTCTCAATCAATAGACCGTAAAAATAAATGATATCAATACCAATTCATTGGGAATTTGTTTCTTTGTGAAAGAGGCAAATAATTGATGACATTTTTAAAGTTGACAAATATCGAATTGCGAATTAAAATAGAACAAATATTTTTTGACTTAATTGAATGCATGTTCGTGCATTGATATTTGTAGTTATGCATCCAATTAGAAGGTCCACTAGCAAATTGCCAAGATTTACAAAGTAAGGGAAGGATAAACATCGCACAGGGACGAATATAAGATACTCTACAGCAATGAGGCATAACGAAGATGAATTTTTCAAAAAGTCTGAGATTGGTGGTTCGTAGTTAATGTTTCTAGTACCAAGAAATGATTGAGCTTGACCCAACTTTAATAAATTTCACAGTATAAATACAACTAGCACTAGCATAAGACTATAATGTATTTACGATGAAAATAACCTTTTTCAGTTTATATTTACTTCCCATTTAACCCATTTAGGAACAACAGTTTGCAAAAATGTGTGGCCCGTAATGGGTTAATAAGTCCTACATACAGAAAATTAGCTATAAATGTGGAAGTAGTGGCGGATTTTATAAAAAAAATCGTAAAAATCTGCTTTTATACAGGGCCATATTGCAAATTTTTGATATGGATTGATAAGGCTTGAATCAGATTATAATTTATATCTGTTTTTCTCAATGTATATCCGAAGAAAGACAAATGTATTTTGGGGGTTATATGAAAACATGGACCCAAATTTACAGTGGGTGAAATAAAACATGATCTCTAAAATGTGATCAAGATCAGATATAAAATGTGGGTGCTAGAGCTGAATTTGTGTAAATTTGCGCGTCCATTTGTATGTGGGCTACATAAAATCATTCTTGGCTGAAATATAACATCTAAAGGGTGTTTTTTATTGAGGTATAGAACTTCGAATTGAAATAAAACACAAGAAAATCGTTTTAATGTCCATCAATTTGGCTTTATTGGAAGGATAATTTTATGCCATTAATGTTTAAATATGATTTCGGGCATGTGGCCGCCGCGGCTGGCTCGAATATAGCCAATTCTACAGGTCCAATTTTCAACCACGCCACGAATGTTGGCTTCCAAGTCCGCTAACGTTTCTGGTTTGTTGGCGTAGACGAGCAACTTCACATATCCCCAAAGAAAATAATCCAATGGTGTCAAATCACACGATCTTGGTGGCCAATTGACAGGTCCATTCCGCGAAATTAAGCGCTCATCGAATTTATTGCTCTGATGGACGATTATGTCGACCATAAAATGGACGGAGCTTGCGGTGAACTTCGCGAACTGAACCATTACTTTCGAAATAAATTTGCACGATTTGCAAGCGTTGTTCTTTTGTCAACCTGTTCATGATGAAATGGCAAACCAAGCTAAATATTAATCACTTGACAGCTGACAAAATGGCCGCCAGTTAAAAAAGTGATGCCAACTTAAAGCTCTGTACCCCAATAAAAAACAAATATATATAAATAAAAATGAATTTGTGTTTGTAAGTTTGTTTGTTTGTTCTATATAGCAGCCTAAACTACTGAACCGATCTTCATGAAATTTTCACAGTATGTTCATGCTGAACCGGTGGCACCTCCCACGCAAATTGAGGATTTATTCGTTTTTTATAAATTAGCATATTCGGAATACTGTTGCAGCTAGAGTCTTGAATGTTCGGAAAAGTTAACTAATTATTAGGCTGCAAAGTTGTGCCAAAAAGAGGCGGTATTGGAAAAGTGGGCGTGGCACCTCCCATACGAAGTTAAAACCTATTATCGAATATATATAGTTCTATGACAGCTACAATACAGTTCTAGCATAAACGTGCGTAGTTGTGCCAAAAATGGGTGGTATTGGAAAAGTGGGCGTGGCACCTCCCATACGATCCTAAAACCTATTATTGAATATTGTCAGTTCTATGACACCTAGAGTACTGACATTTTGTGTAAGTGCACCTAGCATCAATGTGCTTGCTTGTATAAAAAATGGGCGATATTGAAAAAGTTGGTATATTTTAGAATATACTCAGTTCTATGACAGATACAATACTTAAATTTTGTGTGAGTGCATCTAGCATCACTATGCGTAGTTGTGCCAAAAATGGGAGGTAATGGAAAAGTGGGCGTGGCACCTCACCTAGTAGTCACCTAGAGTGCTGTAATTTTGCGTAAGTGCATCTAGCATTAATGTCAGTAGTTGTGTCAAAAAAGGTGGGTTTGGGAAAGGTGGTACCTCACATACGAATTTATAACATATATGGTCAGTTCTATGACACCTAGAGTGCTGTGTAAATAGTTGTGCAAAGATGGGCAGAAAGTGAGCGTGACCCATATGAAATTAAAACCGGTTTTAGAGTATATTCGACACAGAGATGGGCGGAAAGTGGCCATGACCCATCCCACACGAAATTAAAACTTGTTTTTGAGTACATTCGACACCGAGATTCCTATTTTGTTGTGTGAGTTAATTTAGTTGGCGTGAGTTAATTTAGTTGGTTAATTTAATTTGGGCGGGATTTGAAAGATGGGGCATCTTGAATTGAATTTTGTAAAATTGCACATTTTATTTGGATTTTCTTAGCACAATAGTAAAGAAAGGTTACAAAAAGAGAAATATTCATTCGTCAACAGCCGACTTAAGTCAAGAAAGCAGAAATTATATTAATTTTTTAGTTTTTGTGATTAGTAAACAATTTGATTGATTTTCTATGTCTTTTGAATGTAATGTAATTTCTTTTTACGGATGAAGTTTTTTGTTTAGTTAATGGAAAGGAGGAGAATCACACTTAACAAAAAATCTATTTGATTTTTGACATTTCTTACATTATTCGCCGTAAACTAACGTTCTCCATGGAATATATCCATTTCTTTAGTATCTAGATTTTAATGTTTGTTAGCTTTTTTGCCTGCTGAAGCGGAAGGGGTTCAGCTAGTGATCTAAAATGCAAATAGTTGCCTTTCATAATACGTGTTTCTACTCGAAATATTACATGATGTGGGAAATTTGATCATTATCCGATGTAAAATGTGAATTTAAGTAACACTGCAAATCGGACGTACATTTTTATGTAGGCGACATCCACGACAATGGAATGAAATTTGGTATGTTTGGTATATTTCTCTTACAGCGAAGAGATCAGATTTCAATATGGATCAGAATTCAATAAGTATGGACATGAAGACATCTCTTCAGCATGAAGACATCCCAAAAAAATTAATTTGCAAAATTCGTACCTTTGGGGGGTCAAATGGGACAAAAAATGTACCAGCAACATGGCTGAAGCTAGAATAATGAAATTTGGTATGTTTGGTATATTTCTCTTACAGCGAAGAGATCAGATTTGAAGAGAGTTTTTCGTAATTCGTACTATTAAGGGGTAAAATTGGTTAAAGAGGGATAAAAATTGTACCACTGCAATGACCAAACGACTGGACTAGAATCTTGAAATTTGATAAAAAAAAATCCCGTATAGCTTCAACGCACCTAAGAAAATATTTTTCAAAATTCGTACTTTTTGGGTGTGAAATCGGGTAAAAAGGGATAAAAATAGTGTCAATAAAATGGATGGAGCTGAAACCATAAAATTCGGTGTGTATATCCCTCAAAATGTTTAGAAACGCAAAATAAAGGAATTTTTCGAAATTTGTACTTTTAAAGGGAAAAGGGGGCCAAAAGGTACCAACAAAACGGATGACGCTACAATAATGAAATTCGGTGTGTATATTCGCTTTACAGCGCAGATCACTAATAAGAAAACATTTTTCGAAATTTGTACTTTTAAGGGATTAAATGGGATAAAAATTGTACTACCATCCTGACCAAACGGTAGGGCCTAGAATCTTGAAATTTGGAACGAGTATTACTTTTATAGCACGTATGCGACCAAGAAAATATTTTTAAATTCGTACTTTTTGTGGGTGAAATTAGGTAGAAAGGGATACAAAATGTACCAATCAAACAGACGGAGCTGGAATCATGAAATTCGAATGCTTACAAACCCTAAATGGTAAACGAGAAATTTTTCGAAATTCGTACCTTTTTATATCCCTATGGTACCAACAACACGGCTGAAACTAGAATCGTGGAATTTCGTGTGTATATTCCTCTGACAGTGTAGACGCGAAACATTAACTGATTTTCAATATATACTTTTATATATGTACTTTAAAGGGGGAAGCGGATCAAAAGTGGTGCAAATGATACCAACCAAAATTGGGAATATGGGATAAAGATAGTACCAACCAAAGTTTTCAGCTAGAATATGAAAAGAAATTCGGTGTGCACATTTCTCCGAGTACATAAATTAATTTTTCGAAATTTGTATGTTTAAGGGCACAAGCGGCACAGAAAGAGTTATGTGTGAACATTATAGTCATTATCCCCGGTAAAATAAAAGATAGATAGAAAACATTTTAAAATCTTGAATTGCAACTAATTTCAACTATACGTATGAAAGTTATGTCAGTTTTATTTTGACAAAAGCTTATGTCAATTTGCGTGGAAAGTATAGAAGTTATATTAGGTTTAATTTTACGTACGGGTCGTTTGTTTTGGAATATGGACTATACGTGTGTGGGTACCATAAGATGTATATAAATTTCCACCATTTTCGAAATTAAACTAAGTTTGGGAAAATAGTACTATGTGCAGAGTTTGAATAAATTCTTTAAGTCCCTTACAGAGTCATCGTGTATAACAGCGAGCCAGACGGACGTGAAAGGGACTTGGCACATACTTATGGTTTTAAATCTCTCCTTCAATGCGTTACACTTTTATTCTATCTCTAATGATATTTTCACAGCTTAATAAAGAAACGTCCAAATAATAGTCAACTTTATGTGATTTTTTGTAGAAAAATTGTTTCCATTTTGTGCCTATAAATTAAACTATTGACTACGTATAAACGCTGAAAGTGATATCCTTAAAAACAGTTTGAATACTGATACAAACTACTGTCTTACCATACCATATTTCCGCGTACGAAGTAGCGGGTATTTGCTAGTATATATATATAAAAGTGAGTGGCGTTAGTTACTACGCTTATAACTCAAAAACGCATGGACCGATTTCGATGATTCGCACCAATTCGGATTGGTCGCCGTCCAAACAAGTAGAATACCCAAGAAAATTCCCGAAATATCCCCGATTTGTATGGAGTGATTTTACGACGCCATCTTCATGATAGATGACGTTTATGTTTACGGAATCTGCGTTTACAAGACTTCATTTGGAGCAGATATTATTGATGAACGTAGATTCAATCCAAGATGATGATGATTCCGAGAATCGGAGCGCCGATTTGGCGTATAATCTCATTTCGCACTTACGAACGCTATCGGACTGTTACTCATGTGGCAGTGCATCTGTAGAACGGTCAACGAGTTTATTTCACTGCAGCAAATGCTGCTCAACGTGCTCAAAACCCACCAGCGACAACATTGACCAGGTTCTTCTCGAAAATTTCAGTGTCGAAAGCAAGGCGATGTAGTTCCTGATCATTCGGATTTGCGTTCTACTGAAGCTCTTGGCCGTATTTATACAGTTCATCCAAAGAATGATACATGCTTTTACTTGAGACTCATCATTTGAGTCACTTCGAAATGTCCATCAATTTGCTTGAAAACTATACGTATTGCGATACGACAATCGCTGAAGCAACTGCTTCTGCATTCCCAAGTAAAATATGCATATTATTTGCGATCATTATTGCCACATGTTTTCCATCAAATCCACGTGAATTGAGGGACAAGTATTTACAAAGATGTCGTGTCAGAATATATTTTGCATCGAGTTCGTGTCCAATGAGAGAATTCCCATATTGAGATGAATGAAGAGATGCACAACCAGGCTTTGATTTTGATAGAAGACATGTGTTACCGCATGTGCAGCAGTTTGTTAGTCAGGTTAGGAATACCATTGCCAGATCGACCATACGACCCTTTGAAACCCACAAAAGATAACAAAATACAATTATTTTTAAAATAAGCCTTCATTCTTTGAATTGTACCTACACGTTTTCACACAATACCATTTTCAATGTTCCTACCTCGAACCTTTTATCTTGAGTTTACTAATTCTCCATTTGTCATATCTTTTAAAAAACATCGTTAAATTGATATAGGCTGGGTGGCGGATTTTTAGAGGTGTTTTCAAGAGCGTTTAGCTCACAGATGGCTTGACCAAGTGACGAAATATTTTGCACATCATCATTAAACAATCCAATCTGCATGTCTGGGTGGTGACCGCTGCAATATATTTTCGTGATCCACCCTAATCTACAACTACATCTTGATGTTACTAACATTTGGCGTGAAACTAACATATAATACCCTAGTCCACGAAGTGGAGTAGGGTATAGCAAGTAAAAAGGCGTTTAGTTCGACCGGGCTGAATTTTATATAGCCTCCACCTGGGAGTGCATTTCAATGCATTACCGGCAGATTAAAGACTTAAATAGAAATGTAGTAACATATTACGATAATTCTGATACTTTGTTTGAACATTCCTATATTTGTTTGCTATTTCAAACTATAGTGCACACTTATGCGCTCTGTTTTAAATAAATTGTGATGCCTCATTATTGTTTAGTTAATAGCCATCTGCTATATATAAATATAATACTTCAATTATACGTAAAAAGTGAACATCAGGTACCAATCTTCAAAAATGTGTCAAAGATATGTCATTACAGAAAAACTTGTGCCCTCAGAGCCGATTTGTCCCTTTTGCAATTATTCTTTTTATACCCTACACCACTTCGTGGTCTAGGGTATTATAAGTTAGTTTTTATACCCTACACCACTTCGTGGTCTAGGGTATTATAAGTTAGTTTCGCGCCAAATGTTTGTAACACCAATAAATAATCGAGCTAGACCCACCTTCAAGTATACCGATCGGCTTAGAATCACCAGCTGAGTCGATTTAACGATGTCTGTCTGTCCGTCCGTCTGCTGTCCATCTAAGCTTGTTCGCACTCTACAGGTCGCAATTGTTGTCCGATTGTCATGAAACTTGGCAGAAGCTATTTTTTCTGGCCAAGGACCATCGGTATTGAATTTGGAGGAAATCGGTTCAGATTTAGATATAGCCCCCATACAAATGTCGCTCCCGATTTGACTTTTTCACTCTAGAAACCACATCTTGTACCCGATTTTCTTTAAATTTGGCACATCATCTTATAATCCAACTACAAACACGTATGCAAAAATTGGGTAAGATCGGTTCAGATTTAGATATAGCCCCCATACAAATGTCGCTCCCGATTTGACATTTTCCGCTCTAGAAAACACATCTTGTACCCGATTTTCTTTAAATTTAGCACAACATCTTATAATCCAACTAGAAACACCTATGCAGAAATTGGGTAAGATCTGTCCAGATTTATATATAGCCCCCATACAAATGTCGCTGCCTATTTCACATTTTCCGCTTTAGAAACCACATATTGTACCCGATTTTCTTTAAAATTGGCACAACATCTTATAATCCAACTAGAAACACCTATGCAGAAATTGGGTAAGATCTGTTCAGATTTATATATAGCCCCCATACAAATGTCGCTCCCTATTTAACTTTTTCCGCTTTAGAAACCAAATATTGTACCCGATTTTCTTTAGAATTGACACAACATTTTATAATCGAACTAAAAACACCTTTGCTGAAAGTGGGTATGATCGGTTCAGATTTAGATATAGCCCCCATACAAATGTCGCTCCAGGATTGACTTTTTCCGCTCTAAAATCCACATATTGTACCCGTTTTTTCTTTAAAAAGCTTTCACCATAGTGGGTAAGATCGGTTCAGATTTAGATATAGCCCTCATACATGTTTAACCGATTTTGTCCAAACTTTACATATTATATTTCACCAATAAACATACATGGTGAAAGCGGGTCACATCGTTCCAAATTTCAATATACCCCCATACAAATGTCCTTTCCGATTTAACATTTTTGTCAAACACATACATTTACAGGATGCAAAAATCCTTCCCGATTTCACTTTTTTACCGAATTGAATTGTAATGAGAATTGTCTGAGTGATGCCCATATGTCCATACTTTTGTATAACCCATGTTTTAAACCAGGCCCAGAATGTTGTTATAGGCCCCGTTTTGAAATGTCGGTCCTAGTACTATTGTATAATTTGTATTTGTCTGTCGGATAATTGGATCAATTTCCATATTATTAACCATATTCGTTAAATATGACTAAAGATGAATTTATAGTAACTGTATAATTTATATGAACTACATAAAATTGCTCCCGTGAAATACCTGGGTTTTTGTAATCAAAGCGAGGTACATACGCAGGGAGTGGTGTAGGGTATTATATAGTCGGCCCGCCCGACTTTAGCCTCTCCTTACTTGTTTTCGTTTCGGTTTTGTTTTACACAATGATTTAATATCCTAGCGGAGGGTATACATAATAAAAGTAATAATAATAGCCGACTGAAGTTTACTTACTTCTTCTAGCGATATTTTTGCTGTATACGTGCTAGGAGTGGTGCAGAGTAGCGTATTGTGGTTTTAGATAAATTCACTTTTTGCCTTTGTGCTTCGTTTCATTGTATTTCGAGGATTAATTCTCTAAAAAAAAATATTTTTTTGTGAAAATTAGTCATATTCTAATAAAATAGTGGATGAGAGAATTCTTGTATTTGCCTACTTCTGGATACTCTTACACTTATTTAGTGGAGGTCCTCTTTCCAAAATTGATAAACTTATTTTATCTGTCTGTAGAAGGAGGTGAGAAGGTACCCCAAATATGGAAATATAAAATATGGAATAGCAAATATTAAATATTAACCACTGATATATATAAATGCTCTAAATATTTTATTTAAAACGCTGACAATCAGAATGACAGACCTTGTATCAATAGCATCGAATTGTACAGGGTATAAATATTAAATTCATCCATTAAACTTTTAAAATGCTGCAAAATCGAAAAATAAATCTTTCGTATTCTATTCCATTTGGTAAAAGATTTATAAAAACATTCATGTTTAAATTTCGCATATGGAGGCATTCGCATTGAAACGTTCTATTGCCTGAAGATATTGTATGAGGAAAGAGAGACAAGTCCTTGATTTGTCCTAACTAACCGTGACAGGAAAAATTTGAAATACAAATAACAAGTCAACAATCACAACATCAGCAACATACTTTCCAATACATTCGCAATTCGCAGGAGAATGAACACGAGAAAGAAGTCAAGGAGGAATTAAACAACCTTACACATCCAACTCACAAACACACACACTCAATCACGCATACACTCATAGTCTCACATAGTTGAACATAAAAATACGTTTTTCATAGGCTGTTTATATACCTTTGCCATGCTGTCTTTCTTATGTACGTCCATATGTATTAAGAGCGTTCTTATTATAGACGAGATTTGCTATTGACATCATATAGCATCAGTTTCAGATTAAATGCGAAGAAAAAATCTGAAGCAAAATGAAACGAACCATGCCAAGAAAATAGAATAAATATCCACACAAAAAAAATTGATTCGTACATACGCGCAGACATACGAATATGTTACAGCAGCACATACAGACATCATACATATCTCTGATACAGATGATTGACAAACGGCAACAGATTAACTCCACTTTTTTGAATTTGTACAAAATGTTAATATCTGTGGTATATTTTTGATGGTTACTGAGACAGATAGACTTGAGATTTTTTCATATTTTAAAATTTTAGTATCAGAGATAGATTGCTGATGTTGACTGAATACAATGACTTCTATTCGAAATGTGAGGAGAGTTTCTGACTTAAGGAATTCGAGTGCTCCATTGCAAGCCTACTGAAAACGGTCGTCACGAGACGGAAGCGAGATTTGTAAATAAATTTGAATTATGTGGACAAATACAAGAAACAAGTTTGATTATGTCCACTTTTAGAAATTTAAAAAATACATTTAAAGCCATCTGAATGCAAGTGGTTTTTATTATTTCTTTTACATATTTCTAATTTCGAATGTAGTCAAGTGTATAATTGCTGTAATGTAATTACTAAAAACTCCACCATGAAACGCCAGACTAACAATATTATATGGTAATAAATAATTACACTGTCCAACAAATTAAGCCTTTTTTTTTGGAACACAATAACGACCGTATAATACTGAAAGGGCATGTTATGTGGTTTCTGGGGCGGAAAAAGTCAAATCGGGAGCGAAATTTGAATGGCAGCTATATATAAATCTGAACCGATCTAACACATTTTCACCACAGGTGTTTCTAGTTGAAATATAAGATATTTTGCCAAATTTGAAGAATATCTGTTAAAATATGAGGTATCTACCGTGAAAAGAATCAAATCGGGAGCGATATTTGTATGTGTATTTGTATATACCGATATTTGTATTGTATACCTAAATCTGAACTGATATTCTTCGAATTAAATAGCGTTCGTCCTTATCCCGAAAAACTTCGTTATGCAAAGTTTCGTTTGGTTCTGGCTACAATTCCGACCTGTACTTTTATTAAAATGATAGAGGGACAGATAGACAGACAGACGGACGGACAGACAGACGGACATTGCTAAATCGATTCAAAAAGTGAGTCTAAGTCGATCGGTCGATGAATGTTCACCCCGAATTTTTCAGTCATTTGGTGGACACCACTTTTATCCCTTTTTGCTCATTTCGACCCTAAAATTGCGAGTATCATTATTCTAGTTGCAGCGGTTGGATTGTTATCAGCTTTATCCCCTCGGCCGATTTCGCACATTTTCTATCCCAAACGATCTATAACTGTTTGACAAATTCTGGGAAAATTTGGACGTTTTGGAACCTTCCGTTTAGTGCTTTCAACAAACGGACGACGACCAAGAATATGTATACTTTATGGGGTCGATATTTCTAGGTGTTACATGCCAACATTTCTAGGTGTTACAAGCAGAATGACTATCTTATTATACTCCCAACCTATGGTGGGAGTAGAGATGTGCGCGTGAGTGATTATTGGCTCACGTTCACACACGCTCACGAAGGAAAAAATTGAATCACGCACGTTCACGCACGAAGATTTTTTCATTACTCACGTTCACGCACGCTCACGTGAGTAAAATAAATTTTGCTCACGATCACGAGTGATTCACGCGTGAATCACGTAAATCACGCAAACAATTTCCACAAAGATATACATTTTAAATCGAAATGAGTAACGCCCCGCAAATCCGAAAATTATTTAATTTAAATATATAAAACAATCTACGTTTGCGATGTTTGATTTAAATTCATATTTTTAAAATAGTATACAATATTACAGTGTGGAATAACGTATAGTTTATCGCAAAATAAGTTAGAAATCGGACACTGACATATAATCCAAGTAAAAAACACAGCATATACCCCGATACCAGTTGTGTGTTTTTTTAATTGAATTAAACCTTAGGATATAAAATCAGTGCTTAGTGTTGGTGCAGGGAATGTTTACTTAAATAATAGAACAAATTGATATTATACCTACTCTGAAGAACTATGTTTTAGAAATAAATATGTCTATGACTTTTATTTTGAATGGAGAATTTCCTATTTTTACACGAAATTAAATGAAAATAAAAGAATAAATATGTGCGACTCACGAAAAAATCACGTGATTCACGCAGAAATTAGACTCACGCACGAACATTTTTTCGTTCCTCACGTTCACGCACGCTCACGTGAGTAAAATAAATTTTGCACGTGAGTGGCGCCCATCTCTAGTTTGAATTAATAAATACAGACATTCAAGTTAATGCTTAACTACATTAAGGCACATCCTTCTCTAATCAAATAGATTAGAGAATGTGTCCGGCATTAAACTTTCTAAATTTCATCTGGTAATTAGGTAGCAAAAGTTTATACAAAAATTAGAGAGAGGTATAAATGTTACATAGTAGAAGTAGGGTTTGGGGTGTGGGAATTCCCGAATCGTTTTTTCCCGGAATTCCCGAAAAAAATGAACGGGAATTCCGGGGAAAATATTTTTAATTTCCCGGGAATACGGGAAATATTAAAAAATATTGTTTTGATTATTTTGAGCACTAATTTGGATTTACTATATAAATTGGAAATTTTAGATATATTTTAAATTCATATATTTACATTACTGGCAATAATAATGAGTACTTGTTTATTACTACAAACAAAACTTTTTTAAATTTGCTAAGTAGCCATTTTTGGCGAAACCCAGCTAGGGGAATACAAACTTTTTGCGAGGATATTTGCAGGATCTTTATTGTGAAAAAAATATCATACCGACAGTACTATGGCTGACATAATGTCGATACTTAAGCCTTCGTGCTATCTGGTTAAACTTTAAATTTCATGTATTCTTAGATGAATCGACATAGTAAAATGTGAACATCTTCTTAAATAATTTACTTTACATATGTAACCAATAAGAAATTGTTTAGAATAAAGATACAATTAAAATTTTTTCACCTGGAACCTTCCAAAAGAAATCTAATATGAATAAAATATATATCCTACGGTATTTTTAAATGACCATTTATAGGAACTAATGACTGGACTATTTCAATTTTTTTTTTATTTTTCTTATATTGCTTTTACAGTTTAGAATACTTTCTCTGTTTCTGTAAAATATTTTCGTTTCGATTCGAATGAATCTTCTAAATTAATTACGTCATAACATTCTCTGTCATACGAGTTATTTATTTTCTTAAATGATTAAGGAATCCAATGTAGGTATAAATCACTTGTGCCTGCGATTTAAATGTCCAATTCAATTAGTCTAGAGTAAAATATTTGTAAAATGAAAAATAATCTGCAAAATATTTTGACAGAAACATTCGTTTAGTTTGTAATATGTCAGTATTTTAACCCATCAACGTACAATTTATTAAATTTCTTCTAAATTATTTTCGTAATAACTACTACAATAATAAAAAATATTTATTTTTAGATTATTATTATACTGTATTACTGACAAGGTGGCAACATTTTTATGCATTGGTTTTTTTCTTAAATGAATCAACAAGCTACTACTTTCTTGTTAAGCGAGTAAATTCCATACAAAGATTAAGCTAGTCAATGGAACTGTCCTATAGTTTAATAATCAGGAATTACATTCATATTAAAGGTTATCAAAGAAGTTCGAAAACCTTGAAAAAGGTACACGGACGTGTATGATAGGCGTTAATAGGTTAAAAAAGCATAACAGTTACTAAATGTTGACATTTTAAACCATATTGGACATACCTAAATAAATTATTTTTTTCCCGGGAATGAAACTTTTCATTCCCGTATTCACGGTAAATGAAAAAAGTCCGGGAACCCCCAAAACCTAAGTAGAAGTAAAAACTCTTTAAACATTGCTACGATTTTTGCAAATATGTGATGATATTTAACTTAAAATGTAATTTTTAAGGACTTTTAAAAAAATATTTTTTATTAAATTCTTTATTTAAACCTAGAAGAAAATACATTTCAAGCGCATCTTTGCACGGCATTTAGTAAACAGTAGACTCTATCGGCCACCCACAACGTCCGCCACCATGTTGTACGGAAATGGCGCATGAGCCCCACCTGCCCTTCTACACAGCATTGTGTACTAATATTTATAAACTTCTAAATTGGACAAAAAATCTAGTGAAAATTTTTAATTTTTGATACGTTTTGTGGAGAGTGCCAAATATACGGTAACACAAACACTCTGTCCACACCTCGGATTATCTCTACACCGGATATAAAACATGTGTATGGCCGAGGTATGTGAAATTGAGTGTATTTCTTTGTTCTGCTTCCAAAATTAATATTTCCTTCATAAGAAGAAAAACGCGATCAAAAATACTGGCATTCGAATGTATTACATTGAGAAATAACTACTGAAATAATGGATTCAAAGATGTCGCATTTATACGATTCATGCTGACTTAACCTTTTATTGACCGTATATAAAAATATTTATATTTCCTCATACCATTCCAGTAGTCGTAAACAACTGGAAAATACCCAGGATACAAGAAAAGAGAAATAAAGATAAATGACTCACCCTTTATACTTCTCTTCTTCCACACTCTATTAAACTGATATTTTCATTTGGATACATCTTCACTGGCATTGATACTAACATTTTTTTCTTTACATAATTTGTACTTTATAGACTTCAATATTAATATTAAAAGCATTAATGCAATCAGGAAATATACATTTTCCAGATAATAAAATAATGTTTCATATTTGAATTCTACTATTCGAATAAGTACTGCATTTGACCGATCCTTGTAGCTTTCAACAATAAAAAAAACTAAAAACAACTACAAAGTCACATTTCAACTCTTTGAGCTGCACGTTTTCATGATAGTTAGTTTGGTAGTTCACAAAACTCGATAGTTTATGTTAACCACACTTCTGATCATTCTCTGCAGCACCCTTTACTTTGTGTAGTTTCAAAGTTTATAAAACATCCACTTATACGCTGTAGCAAGAGGGGCATTCAAGCATAAACGGAAATAGCAGGCTGATGATCCCATTTCCGAGCGGTAAGTGATGCGAAAGCCAACAAAAGTTACCGGCAATAGAAATACACCAACTCTCACACAAACCTATATCCATACATACATACATATATTCAAGCATGTAAACAGTGGTGTTCGTCAGTATTTCAACAAAATGCGGCAATGTATTTGTTACAACGCGTTAAAGTTTTTCTGTGAGCTTATACCATTTAATGCCAAATGTTTGTAACAAAGAATGAACACATTCCAGATGACCAATTAAATGGTTGTGCGATGATGATCAATATGATTTCATATTTACTGGAAATGACCTACATTTCAGAGCATTCTCTGAATGACTAATATTACACTGTGGAACACAAAAAATAACAATTTTAGGATAATACATTCTGATAGATCGGGTAAAGCTATAGGGAAGTTTTTCAGCAAAAAACACATAAAATTCAGAAAAAAGCATAAAATCTTTATTTGAATCGATAGTACGGTCCATATAATTTAATGTTTGAAGATTATTTCATGCAAATGTTGACCTTGACTGCGCCTCAAATGGTCCATCCGCTTAGTCCAATTTTGGCATTTCCACGTTTTTGAGTAACAGAGACCCAATTGCTGCGAACGGCGACGAATAGATAATTGATGGTCATCAGTAACACTCGCCGATACAGCTGCGATATTTTCTTCAGTTCGCACTCTACGTAAGCGTGTTGGTGGTTTAATGTCCAACAATGTAAATTTGGTGCGAAATTTAGTCACAATAGCCCGAATAGCCGCTTCAGTGGGTCGATTAAACTGACCATAAAATGGAAGCGCGCGATGAACTTTCTTAACAGAGCACGCATTTTGATAATAAAATGCAATAATTTGCAAGCGTTGTTCGTTTGTAAGACGATTCATGATTAAATTATAGACCATAGAAACAAAACACGAAACGTGCGTCAGCTGTTTAAACCAGTGTTGCCAAAAAGATAATAGCTAAAAAATCACCCTTTATATCTGTATTGGCCTTCTGAAAGTTTACGTATGGAGGTCATTCTAAAGGGTGGTGATTATTTCTTATTAAAATATTAAGATTTTTTTTTGCGTTTGCCCGAATTTTCAGATTTTTATACACTTCACGAGAGTATTATGTCTTTGTGCATTTGTTTGTAACACCCAAAAGGAAGGGAGATAGACCCATTATTAATTATACCGATCGGCTTAGAATCACTTTCTGAGTCGATTTAGCAATGTCCGTCCGTCTGTCCGTCTGTCCGTCTGTCCATCTATAGTTGTAATCATGATACAGGTCGCAATTGTAGCCAGCACTAAACGAAACTTTGCGCAACGAAGTTTTTCGGGACAAGGACGAACGCTATTTAATTTGAAGAAAATCGGTTCAGATTTATATATAGCTCCCATACAAATTTCGCTCCCAATTTGAATTTTGGCGCTTTAGAATCCACATATTTTAACAGATTTCCCTCTAAATTCACAAAACACCTTATATTTCAACTGGAAATACCTGTTGTAAAAATGTGTTAGATCGGTTCAGATTTATATATAGCTCCCATACAAATTTCGTTTCCAATTTGAAATTTTCCGCATTAGAATCCACATATTTTAACAGATTTTCCTCTAAATCCGCAAAACACCTTATATTTCAACTGGAAAGACCTGTTGTAAAAATGTGTTAGATCGGTTCAGATTTATATATAGCTCCCATACAAATTTCGCTCCCAATTTGAATTTGTCCGCTCTAGAATCCACATATTTTATCAGATTTTCCTCTAAATTCGCAAAACACCTTATATTTCAACTGGAAAGACCTGTTGTAAAAATGTGTTAGATCGGTTCAGATTTATATATAGCTCCCATACAAATTTCGTTCCCAATTTGAATTTTTCCGCTCTAGAGTCCACATATTTTAACAGATTTTCCTCTAAATCCGCAAAACACCTTATATTTGAACTGGAAAGACCTGTTGTAAAAATGTGTTAGATCGGTTCAGATTTATATATAGCTCCCATACAAATTTCGCTCCCATTTTGAATTTGTCCGCTCTAGAATCCACATATTTTAACAGATTTTCCTCTAAATCCGCAAAACATCTTATATTTCAACTGGAAATACCTGTTGTAAAAATGTGTTAGATCGGTTCAGATTTATATATAGCTAACATACAAATTTTGCTCCCAATTTGAATTTTTCCGCTCTAGAATCCACACATTTTAACAGATTTTCTTCAAAATTGACAAAACATCAAATATTTAAACTAGGAACACCTATGGTGAAAATGGGTCACATCGGTTCAGATTTACATATAGCTCTCGTACAAATTTCGCTCCCCCAGAAACCGCGTATTTTCAGAGAATTTCTTAAAATTGAGCATAACACGTTATACTTCAACTGGAAGAACTTATTGTGAAAGTTAGTCACTTCATTCCATGTTTGGATATAGCCCCGATACAAATATTATTCTCGATTTGACAAGTTGGGCCAGGTCATATTAGCCTGTGATTAGGAAACATACAATTTTTTTTCCCGTTTTCACTTTTTTACTGAATTGAATTGTATTCCGATAGAAAGTGGAGTGTATCATATAGTCGGCCCCGCCCGACTTTAACCTTTCCTTACTTGTTATTTATAACTATTTACAAACATTTTCCTGCCCATATGTCAATTAGTTTGTTTGTGATCGTCGTGTGAATTTTTGAAAAGCTATTTCAACTGTTTAAGCAAACCTGGAATGAGAACGTTTAATTCAATTTGATGATACGATCTAATTCAGATTACGTCAATGGAAGTGTCTGCACGTTCGCTTAAGTGGATTTTGAACAATGTCTAGGAACACTTTTCAAATGAGTTTGATTTACGGTGAACTGAAAAAATCAACGGGAAATATAATGCAGAAGATCGACATTTCAACGACGATTTTGCCATTGACACTTAAAAGCAAGTGTTTTGAATATAATTGTGCAGATCCGTCGTTCTACAACTCGAAACGCTTGATAGTACTTAATTTAAATGTCGTGATGGTTTCCACAAAAAGGACGCATTCGAGCATTCTGGAAGTGTTTGGCAAAAATCACCAAAAAATATTAATAGACAGCGGAATTTTCTGCAAATTATATTACTTATCTTTTGCATAAAATTGCACAATTTCCCCATTTCCCAGTGTCATTTGAAAAAATAATGTGGTATTAACTGAAGATTCTGAGGCGATAGTCTGAGGTTGTCAACATATTTTTCTCTAGAAACGGAATCTTCCAATTCAATATCTTTCGCAGCCAATGTTCGCTCAACAACACGTATGAGAACACAAACTGAAAAAATCTAAATATCAACATTCGCAATATCAACAGAATTTTTCTACTGCGAACGTCCAGCAATTGCTTTGAAAATACTCCAGATTGACCGATCCACAACACATGATTCTGTTCGTCAGCTGGAGATTGCTGTACAATCGCTCGTAATGTAAATCGAAAATCACCTTCCAACAGAATCATTGAACCAACTGTGTGCCACAGGGCCGACCAAAACCTTGGTCAATTCAGATATTTGAAAGGTTGCATGATGGAGTTTCGTTAATTTCCATATTCATCGCAACCTGAGTGCATTTCGGCAGTCTTCAAAGAACGCAGCTGAAATTCCTGATGAAGCAAACATAACTATAATTTTGCGAGCGAATTTTTCCCAAAATTGGTACGATCGAAAAAGATTTTCCGGTTCCACCGAGAGCGTCCAAGAAGAAAATCACTATAGTTCAATCGTTCAGTAAGCACTTACTCTCGCATTGCATCGTATTCACATTGTTTTTGCATTGCATTCCAACTCTTGATTAAATGCTTAGTGCATCGGATAGTGTGGCGCTATCATTCCTAGTTGTTATAGTTATTAATCGCATGTCTTTATTCAATGCCTCATCGTGCGTTTTCAGAAATGCCCTCTTTGTATTTGGTTGACGAATCGGTGAAAATACATGAAATACGTGTAACTGGATTTCCCTGTTTATTTGATGACTGAATACGAACTGGAATTATGAACCAAATAATAATGAATCAACAAAATATGTCGTTCCAATCGTTAGTTCTGACAAAAAGTGCATACAATATAAAGTTTTTTTGCATTTGTCCGAATTTTCAGACTTTTCTTTATAATTATCTGAATTTCAGTGTTCCGAAAATTTTCGCAGAATCATAACGAACATAACATAAAACAATTTTGCATATCCATTGCTTGAATTGGGACTTATGGCCTTATGGAGTTCAATCAAAACTTCTATAGAAAAAGGCACTTCAGTTTTTTAATAATATTCCTATTTTGAGGTCAACTATCCAAAAGTTGTTTAATCTTTTGTAACAAAGATCAGCCAAATCTGTTTTGCCGTTCTCAAGTAGGGTTTGCATCCCGTGATTTCCCGGGGGAAAATTCCCGGGAATTCGCATATTTTTCATTTCCCGTATCCGGGGAAATTTGTACGGTTATCCCGCGGGAATTCAATAGAAACTTTTACATATTTCTTCGCATATTTTTCCATCATTTCCACAATAAAAATGTTGTACAATAATTTAGCTCATATCGATTTTAATTAGGTATGTCAAATATTGCAGTTGGATGACAAAATTTTTTAAAGCTGCGTTCGGATATACACCCAAATCCACTTTTTCGGGGATTGCCTGTCAAACTACATATGAACACATTTAAGAACACAGAACAGACAACATAAACATTTTATTTAATGCACTAATGACTATTACGCGTCCACATATTCCAGTAAAGTAAGAAATATCCGCTGAGGACATAAATGCATTTTCTGCTCTTAATTCAAATATACACTTGCATATTTTGATTGTATACATTAATTAATTTTGAAGCTTGAAAATATGTTTGAATTGAATTCAGTAACAAGTTCGTTGTGCAATAAATATTTATTTTACTGAACTGGGAACCTCTCCTGACTCCAGACTATTTTGCATCTATATTTTATAGAATGCAAATTTATTTACAAATGACAAGGTGATATTTATTATTTGGATGCACACTACCACTATCATGATTTCCACCCTGTGAAAGGTTTCGTCCGGTAGCTTCGCAGCGATTTTTCAACAACATACCCGACAGCTTTAAGTAAATGATTTTCACAAATTAATGAGAAGCACAACTTATTTGCCGAATATCCATTCAAAAAATCGCATCAAGTAATAAAGCACACACCACATTAATAAAATGTGAATGTTTCATTGGAAAAAATAATCTTAACTCATGGTAAACGATATGCTGACAATTTCCCGTGCTGTCCCGGGATCCCGGGAAATTAAAAAAATAATTCCCGTTTCCCGGGAAATGCAAAGTACGGGAAAAAGCAAACCCTATTCTCAAGTGAAGCGATTACAAATGAACATCATTTCATTATACCCTACACCACTTCGTGGATAGGGTATTATAAGTTAGTTTCGCCCCAAATGTTTGTAACACCAAGAAAAAATCGAGCTAGAGAAGAGAAGTATACCGATCAGCTTAGAATCACCAGCTGAGTCGATTTAACGATGTCTGTCTGTCCGTCTGCTGTCCATCTAAGCTTGTTCGCACTCTACAGGTCGCAATTGTTGTCCGATTGTCATGAAACTTGGCAGAAGTTATTTTTTCTGGCCGATGACCATCGGTATTGAATTTGGAGGAAATGGGTTCTGATTTAGATATAGCCCCCATTCAAATGTCGCTCCCGATTTGACTTTTTCCGCCCTATAAAGCACATATAGTACCCGATTTTCTTTAAATTTGGCACAACATCTTATAATCCAACTAGAAACACCTATGCAAAAATTGGGTAAGATCGGTTCAGATTTAGATATAGCCCCATACAAATGTCGCTCCCTATTTCACTTTTTCCGCTTTAGAAACCACATATTGTACCCGATATTCTTTAAAATAGGCACAACATCTTATAATCCAACTAGAAACACCTGTGCAAAAATTGGGTAAGATCGGTTCAGATTTAGATATAGCCCCCATACAAATGTCGCTCCCGATTTGACATTTTCCGCTCTAGAAACGACATATTGTACCCGATTTTCTTTAAATTTGGCAGAACATCTTATAATCCAACTAGAAACACGTATGCAAAAATTGGGTAAGATCGGTTCAGATTTAGATATAGCCCTCATACAAATGTTGCTCCCGAATGTTTAACCGATTTTGGCCAAATTTTACATATTATATTTCACCAATAAACAGACATGGTGAAAGCGGGTCACATCGTTCCAGGTTTCAATATACCCCCATACAAATGTCCTTTCCGATTTAACATTTTTTGTCAAACACATGCATTTCCAGGATGCAAAAATCCTTCCCGATTTCACTTTTTTACCGAATTGAATTGCAATGAGAATTGTTTGGGTGATGTCCATATGTCCATACTTTGAAATGGCTTTGGTATACTACTGTATAATTTGTATTTGTCTGTCGAATAATTGGGTCAATTACCATATAATTAACCATATTCGTTAAATATGACTAAAGATAAATTTATAGTAACTGTATAATTTATACGAACTACATAAAACTGCTCCCATGAAATACCTGGGTTTAGTAATCAAAGCGTGGTACATACGCAGGGAGTGGTGTAGGGTATTATATAGTCGGCCCCGCCCGACTTTAGCCTTTCCTTACTTGTTTTTATTATATAGATTATCTTTATATGCGGAAAGCTTTCGCATTCTTTACATTCTAACACATCTGGAGAAAAGTTCAATTGTCTCCTTGTCAGAACACTTATGGCGCCCAGTGTTCGACGTACATATGTACATGGCAAACAAATAAGCACAACGACAGAAATATTTACCGATTGCCATGGCAGTCTGACTCACAAAGGGGACAAAGGCGAAAACTTTAAAAAGAAATACAGTAACATAATCCTAAGCAGAGGAAATATTTCCCATTTTTTCGTTTCTTATGGGGATGACTTTATGATATAAGCTTTCCCATTCAATAGCATGGAAATCTTTTAAAGACCAATGATTTCGTGTTTTGCGGCAGCTACTTTTACTTCTGCGAAAGTGTATTTATACCTACATACACACATAAATTTTCAAAGAAATGCCGAAGAAATTTGTATTCAAGGAAAACAAGTTAAACGTATTTAATAATGCTTTTCCACGAACTATTAATGGATTTATTGGGAAAAAGTATGCTAATTGTCAACGATTATCACTAGTCCGAAAATAGTCAAAATGTTGAAGGTATATTTGCTGTAGCTCGTCAGCACCAGCAAAGCTAAGTAATCTCTGTGTTGAAAGTGACTAAAATTTTCTTATTCAGGGGAGAATTTCTCCTTTTGTACTAGGATGTAAGTAAGCATCTCTATTTAAAAATTGTTTTTGTTGATCACCCATAAAACCAAACAATATCTGATTTGTTTGCTCCTCAAAACACCTCTAGTATATAGATATTTTCCACTGTAGTTTTGTATGTAGCGCTTTTGTCCTATATGTATTGTCCTATATGTAAATGTTGATTGAATTTTTGGACATTCATATCTTTTTCTCACTGAATTTCAAAGTAACTACTAAAACACATTAACATTTTGTGGTAAAATTTTGTTTTAATTAACAGCTAAAATCAATACTATTCGAATGGTAAGTGATTAATTGACACAGTAGCGTTTATCTTAAAAAACAAATATAACATTTTGGTTCAGAATTCAACATTCTGACCTTCTATTAATTTTTTACAACATTTTTTTAACAACAGGAGTTTTTAGTTTATACTTAAATATCAGATTTTTTGCAAATTTGAAGAAGATCTGTTAAAATATGTGGTTTCTTGAGCGGAAAATCTCAAATTGAGAGCAAAATTTGTATGGGAGCTATATATAAATCTGAACCGATCTAACACATTTTCACCACAGGTGTTTCTGCTTGAAATATAAGATGTTTTGAAAATTTTGAAGAAAATTTGTTAAAATATGTGGTATCTAGAGTGAAAAAAGTTAAAAAGGGAATGAAATTCTTATGCGAGCTATATGTAAATCTGAACCGATTTTCTTCAAATTAAATAGCATTCGTCCTTATCAAAAAAAACTTCGTTGTGCAAAGTTTCATTTGGTTCTAGCTACAATTGCGACCTGTATCGCGATTACAAGAATAGATGGACAGACAGACAGACGGATCGACGGACGGACGCACAAACAGACATACGGACATTGCTAAGTCGATTCAAAAAATGGTTCTACGTCGATCGGTATAACTAACAATGGGTCTATCTCGCTTCCTTTTCGGTGTTACAAACAAATGCACAAAGACATAATACTCTCGCGGATTGTATAAAAACACAACAAGTAAAAACGGTTCGGTCGGTCCGAACTTTATATACCCTCCACCATGGATTGCATTCCATAGAGGATATCGATTTCGTAGAAGTGCAGTAATATTACAGGAAAATATATTTTTATACACTCCACGAGAGTATTATGGCTTTGTGCATTTGTTTGTAACACCCAGAAGGAAGCGGGATAGACCCATTGTTAAGCATACCGATCGACTTAGAATCGCTTTCTGAGTCGATTTAGCAATGTCCGTCTGTCCGTCTGTCTGTCTGTCTGTCCATCTATTGTTGTAATCAAACTACAGGTCGCAATTATAGTCCGATCTTAACAAAAATTGGCACAAGTAAGTTTTGTGGATCAAGGACGAACGCTATTTAATTTGAGACAAATCGGTTCAGATTTAGATATAGCCCCCATACAAATGTCGCTCCCGATTTGACATTTTCCGCTCTAGAAACGACATATTTTACCCGATTTTCTTTAAATTTGATACAACATCTTACAATCCAACTAGAAACACCTACGCAAAAATTGGGTAAGATCGGTTCAGATTTAGATATAGCTCCCATACAAATGTCGCTCCCGATTTGACATTTTCCGCTCTAGAAACCACATATTGTACTCGATTTTCTTTAAATTTGGCACAACATCTTATAATCCAACTAGAAACACCTATGCAAAAATTGGGCAAGATCGGTTCAGATTTAGATATAGCTCCCATGCAAATGTCGCTCCCGATTTGACATTTTCCTCTCTAAAAACTACATATTGTACCCGATTTTCTTTAAATTTGGCACAACATCTTATAATCCAACTATAAACACATATGCAAAAATTGGGTAAGATCGGTTTAGATTTAGATATAGCTCCCATACAAATGTCGCTCCCGATTTGACATTTTTACGCTCTAGAAACCACATATTGTATCCAATTTTCTTTAAATTTGGCACAACATCTTATAATCCAACTAGAAATACCTATGCAAAAATTGGGTACGATCGGTTCAGATTTAGATATAGCCCCCAAACAAATGTAGGTCCCGATTTGACTTTTGCCGCTTTAAATCGATTTTCTTTAAATTTGGCACAACAGCTTATAATCCAAGTAAGAAACCTATGGTGAAATTGGCTAAGATCGGTTCAGATTTAGATATAAGGCAAATACAAATGTTCCTCCCAAATGTTTAACCGATTTTGGCCAAACTATACGAATTATATTTCACCTATTTCGTTCCAGATTTCAATATACTCCCATACAAATGTCCTTTCCGATTTAACATTTTTTGTCAAACACACACATTTACAGGATGCAAAAATCCTGCCCGTTTTCACTTTTTCACCGAATTAAATTGTATTCGGATAGAAAGTGGAGTGTATCATAGAGTCGGCCCCGCCCGTCTTTAACCTTTCCTTACTTGTTTTAATATAGCCAACCCAAAACAAATACAAATATTAAAAAATAATTTTATAAATAAATATATTATTTTTATTATTTCAAACCACGCTTACAAGGCAAGTCTACTAACACCTTTACAATACATATATCGAAATAATACTTCAAGTCAATTCAAAAAATAAATATTCATATATTTATATATTTAAAAAAGCTTACATATCATAAATATTGGTAGATAGTGGGTGTTACAGCTGGTTGTATTTCCATTCTATTTTAATTCCAAAATAACATTTTTTTCATGATTTAACCAATTTTTGCCGTAAAAGTAAAAAGTACGAATTTGCGTGTCTATGCAGTCATAGGAATGTATACACCGAAGTCCATGATTCTAGCAGCGACCATTCGGTTGGTATCATTTTTATCCCCTCTTTCCTATATTACCCCCTTAAGAGTACGACTTTCTAAAATCTTTTTATTTTAAGTGTCTACGTCATTAGATGTACACGCCGAATTTTATCATTCTAGCTGTAGTTGTTTAGTTGGTACTACTTTTATCTTTCTGTATCCCTTGAAAGTACGAATTTGGAAAAAACCTTTTATTTTCCATGTCAAAGGAATGTATACTCCGAATTTCATGACTCTAGCTGCGGTCATTTTGTTGGTACTATTTTTATCCCTTTTTTCATTTTAACTCCAAAAAGTACGAATTTTGAAAAATCCGTATATTTTATGTGTCTACGCAATCAGGAATGTATACACCGAATTTCAATATTCTACGTGCAAGCGTTTGGTTTTTACCATTTTAAAAACTCTATTCCTATTTTATCCATTAAAAGTACGAATTTGGAAAAATACTTTTATATTATGTCTATATCTACTCAATTGGAGGAATGTACACACCGTTTCTAGCTGTTGTCGTTGTACCATTTTCATCCCTTTTTGCCCCATTTCACCCCCTACGAATAAATATCACTTTATGGCGCACGTTATAGGGGGAATATGCATACCCAATATCAAATAAGTTCAAGCCGACATATTGAAAAAATATGCTTAAATACTCTAAAATATTAGGGGTTATAATGGGTATGTTTGGTCTTTGTGAGGGGAAAATTGTTCCCTTTTGGCCGATTTTTCCCAGTTTCTATAACAACTGATCTACGACTATAAGACGCTTTTATGGAAAATTTGATCATCCTAGATCCATTCGTTTAGATGCTAGCGTGCTTTCAACAGACGGGCGGACATGGCTAGATCGTCTTTGAATTATATGATGATCAAGAATCGATATTTCACGGTGTTACAAATGGAATGACAAAGTTAGTATACCCCCATCCTGGAGTTGGAGGGTATAAAAACGTACATCTGAAACGTGGTGGCGGATAAAATATTATTTAACATTTTCATACGCCATCATGTTCCTAAGACGTTTTCATTTTATATACTACAAGTTGAAACGGAGATATTAAAGAAATCGATATGTATGAAGAAGAAATTTGGCAAAAATTTAACCTAGATATATCTATCATAAATATGCCTAAATTTTTACCGTATGAAGAACACCAAATTTTATTATTTTTATTTTTATGCACGTGAATTGATATCATCATTCTGAAGCCAAATTCTTTTAGATGAAATCTTGACGAACCTTTCCAAGATGATAGTTGACTGGAAATTGGGGACGCCCTGAAAGATAACATTGTGCGAAACATGGGCGAGAAACATAGGGCCTCCATTACTTGAGAAAGTAATATGCTACAACCGTATGCTGGCCACGTTCCCGATAGTATAGTAAAAAACTAATGGCTATGATTCTAATATTTGATTTTTTTTTATTTTATATCAGTTAAAAGTTGATTTGTTGATTTCATATCACTTATCGCATCGCTATACCCGATAGTAGGCATAAATATAAAAATTCTTAACAAATGTAAATAGATATTTAAGAACAAATGCTGTGAAAATTTTAGTTCAGAATTACGATAGTATGTATTTATTGCTTTGCCATTTAGATTTAATTGTCCTCTTAAAATTTAAGAAAACGTATTTTACACATTTATGTTAAATACAATACAAACTTGAACATACATGTAGATGAAAATATTAAAAATTACCCATATCACATGGCAACGCAAACATTGACATGTCAACACTGCTGCCAATGCAACTTTTTCGGTTGCTTCGGTTGAAGCAATATGGTGGCTACCACCACTATTGCCACAGCCGGACAGCTTTATTTCGCGACATTTCATGTCAAAGTGAAATATTGGCCAGAGACAAGTAATAAATTTTATTTTTTTAGGATGGATTCACTGTGGATTGCTGTTTTCATCATTGCATTCTCTTTTGCCATATTGACGTAAAATAAAAGCATGGGCGGCAAGGATGTAGACTGGCGGCACCGACTGCAGGAAAGCCCTCTTTAGTTCGTATGCCAATGAATGGATAACAATTCCAACCAAATTAATTATTGTGTAGACAATTTAATAATTTTTGGGATTTAGTTTTACTAATACGTTTACATATCGATATAATACTTCAAGTCAATTAAAAAAATAAATATTCTTATATTTATATCTTCAAAAAGATTAAATACCATAAATATTGGTAGATAGTGGGTGCTACAGTTGGTTGTATTTCCATTCTATTTTAATTTCAAAAGTACAAGTGAAAAATAACCTAATTTCATGATTCAACCAAATTTTGCAATAAAAGTAAATATTATGAATTTGGAAAAATCTTATTATTTTGTGTTTCCATTCAGTCGGAGGAATGTATATACCGAATTCCATGATTCTAGCTGCGGACATTTGGTTGGTACTATTTGTATCCCTCTGTACCCATTGTATCCCTTGAAAGTACGAATTAGAAAAAAAACCTTTTATTTTTCGTGTCTACGCAGTCATAGGAATGTATACTCCGAATTTCATGACCGCAGCTAGCATTTGGATGGTACTATTTTTATCCCTTTTTTTCATTTTAACCCCAAAAAGTACGAATTTCGTAAAATCCGTTTATGTTACGTGTCTACGCAATTAGAGGGATGTACACACCGAATTGTATCATTCTAGCTGTAGTCGTTTAATTGGTACTATTTTTATCCCTCTATTCCCATTTTACCCCCTAAAAGTCCGAATTTGGAAAAAATACTTTTATATTACGTATCTACACAATTAGAGGAATGTACACACCGAAGTTCGTGCTTCTAGCTGTTTTCGTTTAATATGTAACATTTTAATCCCTTTTGGTCCCATTTCACCCCCTACGAATAAAAATTACTTTATGGTGGTCGTTTTTGTTATAAGCGGAATGCACATATCCAATATCAACTAAGTACAATCAGACATATTGAAAAAATGTGTCTAAATACTCTAAAATATTAGGGAAAATTATGGGTATTTTTAGTCCTTGTGAGGGAAAAATTTGTCCCTTTGGGTCGATTTCGCCCAGTTTCAATCCCAACCGATCTACGACTATAAGAAGCATTTATGGAAATTCTGGACGTCGTAGCTCCTTTCGTTTAGATGTTAGCGTGCTTTCAACAGACGGACGTGCATGGCTAGATCGTCTTAGAATTTTATGACGATCAAGAATATATATACCTTATAGGGTCTCATGTCGATATTTCAAGGTGTTACAAACGGAATCACAAAGTTAGTATACCCCACCTTGGAGGTGGAGGGTATAAAAACAATTCAAAGTAAGTAAGGAAAGGCTAAAGTCGGACGGAGCCGACTCTATGATACACTCCACTTTCTATCCGAATACAATTCAATTCGGTGAAAAAGTGAAAACAGGAAGGTTTTTTGTATCCTGTAAATTTTTTTTTGACAAAAATGTTAAATCGGAAAGGACATTTGTATGAGGATATATTGAAACCTGGAACGAGATAGGTGAAATATAAAATGTATAGTTTGGCCAAAATCGTTTAAACTTTTGGGAGCATTTGTATTTGGTCTATTTTTAAATCTGAACCGATCTTACCCACTTTCACCATAGTTTTGCTTAGTTGGACTATAAGATGTTGTGCCAATTTTAAAGAAAATGGGGTACAATATGTGGTTTCAATAGCGCAAAAGTCAAATCGGGAGCGACATTTGTATGGGGGCTATATCTAAATCTGAACCGATCTTACCCAATTTCTGCATAGGTGAGATTTTGTCCCAAATTTAAAAAAATTGAGTTCAATATGTTGTTTCTAGAGCGGAAAATGTCAAATCGGGAGCGACATTTGTATGGGGGCTATATCTAAATCTGAACCGATCTTACCCAATTTCTGCATATGTGTTTACAGTTAGATTATAAGATGTTGTGCCAAATTTAAAGAAAATCGAGTACAATATGTGGCTTTTAAAGCGGAAAAAGTCAAATCGGGAGCGACATTTATATGGGGGTTATATCTAAATCTGAACCGATCTTGCCCAATTTCTGCATAGTTGTTTCTAGTTGGATTATAATATGTTGTGCCAAATTTAAAGAAAATCGAGTACAATATGTGGTTTCTAGAGCGGAAAATGTCAAATCGGGAGCGACATTTGTATGGGGGCTATATCTAAATCTGAACCGATCTTACCCAATTTCCGCATATATGTTTCCAGTTAGATTATAAGATGTTGTGCCAAATTTAAAGAAAATCGAGTACAATATTTGGCTTTTAAAGCGGAAAAAGTCAAATCGGGAGCGACATTTATATGGGGGTTATATCTAAATCTGAACCGATCTTACCCAATTTCTGCATAGTTGTTTCTAGTTGGATTATAATATGTTGTGCCATATTTAAAGAAAATCGAGTACAATATGCGGTTTCTAGAGCGGAAAATGTCAAATCGGGAGTGACATTTGTATGGGGGCTATATCTAAATCTGAACCGATCTTACCCACTTTCTGCATAGGTGTTTCTAGTTGGATTATAAGATGTTGTGCCAAATTTAAAGAAAATCGAGTACAATATGTGGTTTCTAGAGCGGAAAATGTCAAATCGGGAGCGACATTTGTATGGGGGCAATATCTAAATCTGAACCGATTTGCCTCAAATTAAATAGTGTTCGTCCTTGATTCATAAAACTTAGTTGTGCCAATTTTTGTTCTGATCGGACTATAATTGCGACTTGTAATTTGATTACAACAATAGATGGACAGACAGACGTACATTGCTAAATCGACTCAGAAAGTGATTCTAAGCCGATCTGTATAATAAACGATGTCTAACTGGTTTCCTTTTGGGTGCTACAAACAAATGAACAAAGACATAATACTCTCGTGGAGTGTATAATAAATAAGGAATGGTTGAAGTCGGATGGGGCCGACTATATGAAACCTTCTTCCGCTCTTTGTGTCCGTACATTAGACCGACTCATTTTATGAGAAGCAAGAAAAGTAAAAAATACCGCTATGGACATGAAGATTAATAATGATAATTCTAAAACTAGCATCATCCGCTGGCGAGCTAAGCCGTGTTCAAACTACTTCTACATATGTTTTGTATACCCTTCAATAGTCTTCTGATTAGTTTGTAACAACCAAAAGGAAACGAGATAGACCCAACCAATATTATACACACCAGCTTAAACTCACTTTCTGAGTCCATTTAGCAATATCCGTTTGTCCGTCCATCTATTCTTATAATAACAGTGCCGGTCGTAATTACTTTCTTATCCTAACAAAAATTGGCAGAAGTAAGTTTTGCGGACCAAGGACAAATGTTATAGAAACAGAATAGCAAAAGTCTTCGACTTCTTCGGTGACATGCTCGTCTATAGTCAGTGGATTTAGATTTGTTGAGCCTATTCTCATAAGCTTGTTTTTTTTTAATTTATTTTCAGACCCACTTTAGCAGCATTTTCAGTCAGAAGTTCCACCTTGACTTTTATGTTATCAAAACAGTGCCCGAAAAAACATATGTCGTCAGCGTAGTCGATGTCGCCACAGAAGTCATTGATACTCCAGCGTATGCCATAAGGTGTCTGGCTATTTGTTGATTCTAAGGCCGAATCCAGGAGAATTAGGAAAAGTGTGGGCGATAGGATGCTTCCTTGTTTAACACCTTTGCGTCTCAAAAGGTAAACTTTCCTTGCCATTAAAGCGGACTGTATTTCCAGCATTCCTGTACAGCTAACAAATCAGTGTAACAATTTTGTTAGGCATGTTTTGTTTATAAGAGCGCACCACATAGCGTCACGAGAGACGACATCAAAAGCTCGTTCCAAATCGATGAAGAGAAGGTATAGGTGTGTATTAAGTTCTACGGACTGGTCAATGATTGTACGCAAGGAGTTAATAAACAACAAACTCGGCATTACTTTACCCAGCAAAACAATTGAAAGTACTTCCGTAAGAAGCACATTTTAATCGCATCTCAAAATCCAAAAGTGAATTTTTCCCGATTTTGAGGAAGTTATTTTAAACAATTTCCATATAAGTAGATAACATGTTATTATCCCGTAACATTTTACGAATAGCATTTTCACAAGTGAATGGGAACTAATTATACACTCCACGAGAGTATTATGTGCATTTGTTTGTAACACCCAAAAGGAAACGAGTTAGACCCATTGTTTATTATACAGATCGGCTCAGAATCACTTTCTGAGTCGATTTAGCAATGTCCGTCTGTCAGTCTGTCTTTCCGTCTGTCCATCTATTGTTGTAATCAAATTACAGGTCGCAATTATAGTCCGATAGTAACAAAAATTGGCACAAATAAATTTTGTGCATCAAGGACGAACGCTATTTAATTTGAGGCGAATCGGTTCAGATATAGATATAGCCCCCATACAAATGTCGCTCCCGATTTGACATTTTCCGCTCTAGAAACCACATATTGTACCCGATTTTCTTTAAATTTGGCACAACATCTTATAATTATTATATAATTATAATTATAATTATTATATTATTATATAATTATTATTATTATATATATATAATTATATGGTATTGACAGTAGTTTGTATCGGTATTCAAACTGTTTTTTTTATATTTTGAAATTGCCTTAGTGTAAGGATATTACATTCAGCGTTTATACGAAGTCAATAGTTTAATTTATAGGCACAAAATGAAAACAATTTTTCTACAAAAAATCATATAAAGTAGAAAATTATTTGCACGTTTCTTTCTTAAGCTGTGATAATTATACTCTTACTACAGAGTAGGAGCGTATATATCATTAGGGATAGAAAAAAATTGTAACGCATTGAAGGATAGATTTAGTCCCTTCCACGTCTGTCTGGCTCGCTGGTAAACACGATGACTCTGGAAGGGACTTAATGAATTTATTCAAACTCTGCACATAGTACCAAACTTAGTTTAAATTCCGCGTCCTTTGTAGTCCCTATCCAAGTTAAAATTAAAACCATAACTTCTATACCGGTGCGTTACTTGAAATCTGAACTTAGAAATGGAACAAACATTTTGTATATATCTTTTATTTTGCCGGGGTTAATGAATATAATAATCACACATAACTCTTTCTGTGCCGCTTGTGCCCTTAAACATACAAATTTCGAAAAATTAATTTATGTACTCGGAGAAATGTATACACCGAATTTCTTTTCATATTCTATCTGAAAACTTTGGTTGGTACTATCTGTATCCCAAACTCTCAATTTTGGTTGGTACCTTTTGCACCACTTTTGATCCTATTTCCCCTTTAAAGTGTACATTTGATACAATCCAATTGTGTTGCAGTATCCATTTTAATTGCTTTTTCCAAGTTCAACTTAAAAGTATAAATATTGAAAATCAGTTAGTGTTTCGCGTCTACGCTGTCAGAGAAATATACACACCGTATTTCACGATTCTAGTTTCAGTCGTGTTGTTGGGATATAAAAAGGAACGAATTTTGAAAAATATATTAATTTTTTGTTTCTGTGTATGTACAAACCGAATTTCATGATTGGTACCGCTATTATCCGCTTTTTACCCAATTCCACAAGTACAAAAGTGCGAATTTCGAAAAATTCCTTCAATTTACATTTTCAGGGATGTACACGCCGAATTTCATGATTCCAGATCCGTCTGTTTGATTGGTACCATTTTGTTGCCCTTTCTACCCAATTTCACTCACAAAAAGTACGAATTTTGAAAAATATTTTGCTGCTGTAAAAGTAATGCCAGTTCCGAATTTCATGATTCTAGGCCCAGTTGTTTGGTCTGGCCTGTGGTACAATTTTTATCCCATTTAATCCCTTAAAATTACATATTTTGAAAGTGCCTTCTTATCAGCGATGTGCGCTGTAAAACGAATATACATATCGAATTTCATTATTGTAGCGTCATCCGTGTTGTTGGTACCTTTTTATTCCATTTTCCGCGTTTACTTATTAAAAGTACGAATTTAAAAAAAATCGGTCATTTTGCGTTTCTAAGGATTTTGAGGTACGAACACCGAATTTTATTATTCCAGCTCCATCCGTTTGATTGGTACCATTTGTATCCCTTTTTACCCGATATCACCCGCAAAAAGTACGAATTTAAAAATATTTTATTAGTCGCATGCTATAAAAGTAATGCCCGTTCCAAATTTCAAGATTCTAGACCTTGCATTTTGGTCAGGGTGGTGGTACAATATTTATCCCATTTAATCCCTTAAAAGTATAAATTTCGAAAAATGCTTTCTTATTAGTAATCTGTGCTGTAAAACGAATATACACACCGAATTTCATTATTGTAGCGTCATCCGTGTTGTTGGTACCTTTTGGTCCCCTTTTCCCTTTAAAAGTAAAAATTTCGAAAAATTCCTTCATTTTGCGATTCTAAACATTTTGAGGGATGTACACACCGAATTTTATGGTTTCAGCTCCATCCATTTTATTGGTACTATTTTTATCCCTTTTTACCCGATTTCAAACCCAAAAAGTACGAATTTTGAAAAATATTTTCTTGGGCGCGTTGAAGCTATAAGAGGAATATTTTTTACCAAATTTCAAGATTCTAGTTCAAGCCGTTTGGTCATTGCGGTGGTACGAATTGCAATGGGGTAGCAAGTGGAGGCTGTCATATAGTCGGTCCTGTCCGACGTTAGCCTTTCCTTACTTGTTCTATTTTAAGTGCAGATGACGAGATAATGTTCCAATTTGAACTTTGTAATTTTCCATTAACTTTGACCACGACACAGTTGCGTTAGTGCCAAGTCCCCCGTCTCAAGAGTTAAATACTTGTGCTAAAACCCCTGTGAGCAGAGTATAAATGCACATTTCCCTTGGCGTGCCAGAATATTTTATCATTTTACACCTGAAATCTACCACATAAAAATGATCATTTGTTATTGTTTAAGCCATTCGTTTTGTTCTTTTTGTCTCTGTTTGTAAATATCTCTTCTCTTCTGTTTTGTGGTATTCGAATGAGATTTTAAACTTAATTTAATAATATACGACCTGTCAAATTGATAAGCTGCAAATAAAACTCCAACAAATACGTACAGTCACACAGACACACAGCCGCACACACAAATACACCTATACACTCTGACAAGTCAGAGGAAACATGACGAGAAACGTAGACTCACACAGAGATTCATGCATCCACACCTACACACAGACACACATACATACCTACACTGTTGTATTCATTAATCAATTTAAAATTTACCTCCATGTCTTGCACCTGATTGTAATTCCGACTGAAAAAGAGCAGATAGCAATCGTTCCTGTGTGTGTGTGTGTGTGCGTGTTTGTAAGCATGGGTCTGTTAGAGCTGGTGTAATTCAAAAGTATCCAAGCTTAATCTTTATCTATGTTTGAATGTGTGTATATACATATACACATGCATAAGTATAGCTCAAACATGTATGTGTATGTGTTCATGTGTATGCATGTATGTATGTCTGAATGGCTGTAGTATGTGTCTGTACATCAATGACATTAACAATTTCCCTTCAAGCAATTTTTGGTTTGGAAGAAAAACTTTTTCTCTCTACATATTATTGTTGTCTGTTTCCTAACACCATTTGGCATATTAGTGTGTGGACTTGAGTAATATGAGCACCATGCATATGTACGTATATCATCGGTACCCGACGTAAACTGGCCAAATCCATTTTCATTATATTGTGTTGATTTTAGTTTTAATAAAAATTTCGGATAGTGTTTTATAATTTTCACTACAAATATGGTATGTACCGCTGCAATAGTGCAAATCAAAGGGGCACTTGAGTGGAGGACAATACATGGAAACTAGGGTCGACTGTCACACTAGGATAAATAGCCGATGTAATATGTGGATTGTACAAGGGCAACAGAGGACGATTTATATGCAGGGTATATCAGAACATAGACCAATGTAGTCGGCTGTCACAACAACTAATCCTACAATAAATTAATTTTGGCCAGGAAATCTTGATCAATATCCGTTGATGTATATAAGTTTTTGAGTGGTAATAGGGCAAATCGGAGGGACTGTATCAACACTTGGAAATTCGAAAGATGCACCGAAATACCATAAGCTGGTTCAATCGACGAAAGAAACATTCTTAACACAGTAACTCACATTATCGAGAATCCTCCTGCTGATGTGTAGAAGACAGCACTGAACACCGAAATTAAACATTCTAAAGAAAATGGTAGTAGATACGGGCAATAGGAAACCATCCGCCATGTTACGAAAAATTAGGCAATTATCATCGGGAAAAGTTTCGGATGGTATACTTCTATATATATAATCAACAACTGCCAGCGTCAAATATAGCTGTTGTTCCAGTAATTCCTACGTAAAATCTAACATGATCTGGAATATCAGATTAAGACACAATGCAATTATACTTTTTCGGAAAACGGTTTTCGGTTTGTTCAAATATTTTTTTTAATTTTTACAAATTCGGTCAAACCGCGGTTTTAGTATAAGTAATTCCACACTTTTTTGAGTGTATTGAATAAAAATATTATGTTCAATTATCTTCAAAATGAAATGCAAAGAGATAATTCATATTTTCAATGAAAACTTAAACTCGACTTAAAACACCAAGCAATTGTGACATTTGTTTAGTTTTGTTCGCCACAAAATTTATTTATTTTAATCTCCACAAACTTATTCACAAACTTCATGTTTATTATGAATTAATGAATTATACGCAGACAATATTACATTTTTCTATTATGATAACGATAGTGTGCAACCAAGTAATAAATGTTACCAGACCATTTGTAAATAATTTCGCATTGTATCCAAGTTCAAATCAAATATTTATGTCTGTTAATTTCAATTCCAGCTTAAATTTCGAACAAGAAGCAGCAGCCAATGTACGAATTTAGAAAAAAGTTTTTTTTTTCGTGTCTACTCAATCAGAGGAATATATACAGCGAATTTCATTATTTTAGGTGCAGCTGTTTCGTTTGTACCATTTTTATCCCTCTATTCCCAATTTATCCCTTAAAAGTAGGAATTTGGAGAAAAAATTGTATATTAGAGGAATGTGCTTGATCTTAGGTCAGGACAAAGTTAGTATACCCCCATACTGGAGGTGGGGGTATACTAACGATCAGTTCCTTCCCAGCGAACGGATTTTATTAGAATGCATTTAAAATAGCATTAACCCATGTTGACCCAATGGCTGGGCTCTAAAAGCTTAAAAATCTTGCTCGCTCTCGAATGTGCAGTGATAAAACCAAAATATTTTCTGACAAGGCATTAAAAAAACCAGTGACTAATTTTAGCCGAAAACAAGAAACAAATCTGAAGCCTGATTAAAGTGTTTTAATTATTATATTTTCATTCGACTGCAATCTCGTTTTTGATTGTTGAAGAATAAAAACAAGAAGAAGAAACAAGAAACTTGTGTATAAAATAAAATAAAAAGAACTAACAAATTTTAAAAATATTTGACAATCTATATATATAACAAGTAAGGAAAGGCTAAAGTCGGGCGGGGCCGACTATATGATACACTCCACTTTCCAACCGAATACAGTCCAACTCGGTAAAAAAGTGAAAACAGGAAGAATTTTTGTATGTTTCCTAATCATAGGCTAATATGACCTGGTCCAATTTGTCAAATCGATAAGAATATTTGTATCGGGACTATAAAAATGTGACTTACTTTCACAATAAGTTCTTCCAGTTCAAATATAAGGTGTTATGCTCACTTTGAAGAAATTCGGTGAAAATTCGTGGTTTGTGGGGCGGAAAAAGTTAAATCGGGAGCGAAATTTGTAGGGGAGCTATAAATAAATCTGAACCGATCTAACACATTTTCACCACAGACGTTTCTAGTTGAAATATAAGACGTTTTGCCAATTTTGAAGAAAATCTGATACAATATGTGGTTTCTAGAGCGGAAAAAGTCAAATCGGGAGCGAAATTTGTATGGGATCTATAAATAAATCTGAACCGATCTGACACATTTTTACCACAGGTGTTTCTAGTTGAAATATAAGAAGTTTTGCCAAATCTAAAGACAATCTGATACAATATGTGGTTTCTAGAGCGGAAAAAGTCAAATCGGGAGCGAAATTTGTATGGGAGCTATATATAAATCTGAACCGATCTGACACATTTTTACCACAGGTGCTTCTAGTTGAAATATAAGATGTTTTGCCAAATCTGAAGACAATCTGATACAATATGTGCTTTCTAGAGCGGAAAAAGTCAAATCCGGAGCGAAATTTGTATGGGAGCTATACATAAATCTGAACCGATCTGACACATTTTTACCACAGGTGTTTCTAGTTTAAATATAAGATGTTTTGCCAAATCTGAAGACAATCTGATACAATATGTGGTTTCTAGAGCGGAAAAAGTCAAATCGGGAGCGAAATTTGTATTGGAGCTATATATAAATCTGAACCGATCTGACCCATTTTTACCACAGGTGTTTCTAGTTGGAATATAAAATGTTTTGCCAATTTGGAAGAAAATCTGTTGTAATATGTGGTATCTAGAGTGAAAAGTGTCAAATCGGGAATGAAATTCGTATGGTGGCTATATCTAAATCTGAACCGATTTTATTCAAATTAAATAGCGTTCGTTCTTATCCCGAAAAACTTCGTTGTGCAAAGTTTCATTTGGTTCTGTCTACAATTGCGACCTGTATCGTGATTACAAGAATAGATTGACGGACGGACGGACAGACAGACAGACGGACATTGCAAAATCGATTCAAAAAGTGATTCTAAGTCGATCGGTATAATTAACAATGGGTCTATCTCTCTTCCTTTTGGGTGTTACAAACAAATGCACAAAGACGTAATACTCTCGTGGAGTGTATAAAAATGAATCTGTGTTTGTATGTTTGTTTGTTTGTTCTTTATAGCAGCCTAAACTACTGATCCGATCTTCTTGAAATTTTCACAGTATGTTCATGCTGAACCGGTGATGCAAATAGGCTATATAAATTTTTGATATTTTCAGTGGGCGTGGCACCTCCCACACAATTTGGGGATTTATTCGTTTTTTATAAATTAGCATATTCGGAATACTGTTGCAGCTAGAGTCTTGAATTTTTGTGAAGGTTCACTAATTATTAGTCTGCACAGTTGTGCCACAAATGGGCGGTATTGGAAAAGTGGGCGTGGCACCTCCCATACGAAGTTAAAACCTATTATTGAATATTGTCAGTTCTATGACACCTAGAGTGCTGTAACTTTGTGTAAGTGCATCTAGCATCAATGTGCATAGTTGTGACAAAAATGGGTGGTATTGGAAAAGTGGGCGTGGCACCTCCCATACGAAGTTAAAACCTATTACTCAATATTGTCAGTTCTATGACACCTAGAGTGATGTAATTTTGTGTAAGTGAATCTAGCATAAACATGCTTAGTTTTGCCAAAAACGGGCGGTATTTGAAAAGTAGGCGTGGCACCTCCCATACGAAGTTAAAACCTATTATTGAATATAGTCAGTTCTATGACACCTAGAGTGCTGTAATTTTGTGTAAGTGCATCTAGCATCAATGTGCATAGTTGTGCCAAAAATGGGCGGTATTGGAAAAGTAGGCGTGGCACCTCCCATACGAAGTTAAAACCTATTATTGAATATTGCCAGTTCTATGACACCTAGAGTGCTGTAATTTTGAGTAAGTGCATCTAGCATCAATATGCGTAGTTGTGCCAAAAATGGGCGGCAATGGGAAAATGGGCGTGCACCTCCCATATGAAGTTAAAACCTATTATTGAATGACACCTAGAGTGCTGTAATTTTGTGTAAGTGCATCTAGTACCAATGTGCGTAGTTGTGACAAAAATGGGCGGTAATGGAAATGTGGGCGTGGCACCTCCCATACGAAGTTAAAACCCATTTTCGAATATATGCCGTTCTATGGCAGATAAAAAACTGAAATTTTGTGTAAGTGCATCTAGCATCAATGTGCGTAACTGTGCCCAAAAAATTGGCGATATTGGAAAAGTGGGCGTGGCACCTCCCATATGAAGTTAAAACCTATTATTGAATGACACCTATTGTGCTGCAATTTTGTGTAAGTGCATCTAGCACCAATGTGCGTAGTTGTGACAAAAATGGGCGGTAATGGAAATGTGGGCGTGGCACCTCCCATACGAAGTTAAAACCCATTTTCGAATATACGCCGTTCTATGGCAGATAAAAAACTGAAATTTTGTGTAAGTGCATCTAGCATCAATGTGCGTAACTGTGTCCAAAAAATTGGCGATATTGGAAAGAGGGCGTGGCACCTCCCATATGAAGTTAAAACCTATTATTGAATGACACCTATTGTGCTGCAATTTTGTGTAAGTGCATCTAGCACCAATGTGCGTAGTTGTGACAAAAATGGGCGGTAATGGAAATGTGGGCGTGGTACCTTCCATACGAAGTTAAAACCTATTATCGAATATATTCAGTTCAATGACAGCTACAATACTTATCTTTTGTGTGAGTGCATCTAGCATAAACCTGGGTAGTTGTGCCAAAAATGGACGGTACTGGGAAAGAGGTCGTGGTACCTCACATACGAAGTTAAAACATATTAGAGTGCTGAAATTTTGTGTGAGTTGATCCAGTAGTTGTGCAAAGATGGACGGAAAGTGGGAGTGACCCTTCCCATCTGAAATTAAAACTGGTTTTAGAGTATTTCGACACCGAGATGGGCGGAAAGTGGCCGTGACCCTTCCCATACGAAATTAAAACCAGTTTTTTTGTGTATATTCTACAACGGTATTCCTATATTGTTGTGTGAGTAAATTTAGTTGTAACCTGCTTAGACAATATACAAATGGGTGGAATTTGAAAGATGGCGCATTTTTGATTTGAATTTTGTAAAATTACACGTTTTCTGTGCATTTTCTTAGCACCATAGTAAAGAAAGGATATAAAAAGAGAAATATTCATTCGCCAACAGCCGACTTAAGGCAAGAAAACGAAAATTATATTAATTTTTTAGTTTTTGTGTTGTTTTTAGTGAATTAGATTGATTTTCTATGTGTTTTGGATTTAATGTAATTTCATCTTACGAATGATGTTTTTTGTTTAGGTAATGGAAAGGAGGAGAATCACACTTAACAAAAAATCAATTTGATTTTGACATTTTTTCAATTATTCGCCGTAACCTAACGTTCTCCATGGAATATATCCATTTCATTAGTATCTGAGGGAAGAACCTTGATTATAATTGATACATATATTACCGATCGGTACAAAAATTAATATGAAAGCAGATTTTAATTTTACCGTTTGTTTTTTTTTTTTTGCCTGGCGAAGCGGGCGGGCGTTCAGCGAGTTTTCTATAAAACTACAAACAATTTTCTGGACACAAAGTTTATATACAAGTTACGATTTTTTTATACCCTACACCACTTCGTGGTCTAGGGTATTATAAGTTAGTTTCGCGCCAAATGTTTGTAACACCAAGAAATAATCGAGCTAGACCCACCTTTAAGTATACCGATCGGCTTAGAATCACCAGCTGAGTCGATTTAACGATGTCTGTCTGTCTGTCCGTCCGTCCGTCCGTCCGTCTGCTGTCCATCTAAGCTTGTTCGCACTCTACAGGTCGCAATTGTTGTCCGATTGTCATGAAACTTTACAGAACTTATTTTTTCTGGCCAAGGACCATCGGTATTGAATTTGGAGGAAATCGGTTCAGATTTAGATATAGCCCCCATACAAATGTCGGTCCCGATTTGACATTTTCCGCTTCAGAAACCACATATTGTACCCGATTTTCTTTAAATTTGGTACAACATCTTATAATCCAACTAGAAACACCTATGCCGAAATCGGCTAAGATCGGTTCAGATTTAGATATAGCCCCCATACAAATGTCGGTCCCGATTTGACATTTTCCGCTCTAGAAACAACATATTGTACCCGATTTTCTTTAAATTTGGCAGAACATCGTATAATCCAACTAGAAACACGTATGCAAAAATTGGGTAAGATCGGTTCAGATTTAGATATACCCCCATGCAAATGTCGCTCCCGATTTGACATTTTCCGCTCTAGAAACGACATATTCTACCCGATTTTCCTTAAATTTGGCAGAACATCTTATAATCCAACTAGAAACACGTATGCAAAAATTGGGTCAGATCGGTTCAGATTTAGATATAGCCCCCATACAAAAGTCGCTCCCGATTTGACATTTTCCGCTCTAGAAACGACATATTCTACCCGATTTTCTTTAAATTTAGCAGAACATCTTATAATCCAACTAGAAACACGAATGCAAAAATTGGGTAAGATCGGTTCAGATTTAGATATAGCCCCCATACAAATGTCGCTCCCGATTTGACATTTTCCGCTCTAGAAACGACATATTGTACCCGATTTTCTTTAAATTTTGCAGAACATCTTATAATCCAACTAGAAACACGTATGCAAAAATTGGGTAAGATCGGTTCAGATTTATATATAGCCCCCATACAAATGTCGCTCCCGATTTGACATTTTCCGCTCTAGAAACGACATATTATACCCGATTTTCTTTAAATTTTGCAGAACATCTTATAATCCAACTAGAAACACCTATGCAAAAATTGGGTAAGATCGGTTCAGATTTAGATATAGCCCCCATACAAATGTCGCTCCCGATTTGATATTTTCTGCTCTAGAAACGACATATTGTACCCGATTTTCTTTAAATTTGGCAGAACATCTTATAATCCAACTAGAAACACGTATGCAAAAAATGGGTAAGATCGGTTCAGATTTATATATAGCCCCCATACAAATGTCGCTCCCGATTTGATATTTTCTGCTCTAGAAACGACATATTGTACCCGATTTTCTTTAAATTTTGCAGAACATCTTATAATCGAACTAGAAACACCTATGCAAAAATTGGGTAAGATCGGTTTAGATTTAGATATAGTCCGCATACAAATGCCACTCCCGATTTGACTTTTTCCGCTCTAAAATCAACATATTGTACCCGTTTTTCTTTAAAATTGGCACAACATCTTATAATCTAAGTTAAAACACCTATAGTGAAATTGGGTAAGATCGGTTCAGGTTTAGATATAGCCCCCATACAAATGTCGCTCCCGATTTGACATTTTCCGCTCTAGAAACCACATCTTGCATCCGATTTTCTTTAAATTTGGCACAACATCTTATAATCCAACTTAAAACACCTATGCAAAAATTGGGTAAGATTGGTTCAGATTTTGATATAGCCCTAATACAAATGTTGCTCCCGAATGTTTAACCGATTTTGGCCAAACTTTACATATTACATTTCACCAATAAACATACATGGTGAAAGCGGGTCACATCGTTCCTGGTTTCGATATACCCCCATACAAATGTCCTTTCCGATTTAACATTTTTTGTCAAACCAATACATTTACAGGATTCAAAAATCCTTCCCGATTTCACTTTTTGAATGAATTGAATTGTAGTGAGATATATAGTCGGCTCCATCCGTCTTTAGCCTTTCCATACTGTTGGGGAGATGCCCATATGTCCATACTTTGGTATAACATAAATGGGGCCCATTCTGCTCTATTACAGCTCTAGAAACTACATCTTACCTCGGATCTTCATCAAATTTTGCAGATCATTCTATGTTTCAACTAGGAATACCTACCGTGAATGAGAAATATATTGGCGCATGTTTTGGCACAGGCCTCAAGTGTTGTTATAGGCCCTCTTCAAATGTCCGTCCGATTCATCCAATTACCTCTGTATAATCTGTATTTGTCTTTGGATCTTGATCAATTTGTCCAGATCATGTTATATTTACTTTACTCGGAATATCTGCTGGAAAATTGGATCAATTACTTTTTTATTTACCATATTCATTAAATTTGACTAAAGATGAATTTATAGTATAGTTTATATGAACTACATAAAATTGATCCCATGAAATACCTGGGTTTAGTAATCAAAGCGAGGTAAATACGCAGGGAGTGGTGTAGGGTATTATATAGTCGGCCCCGCCCGACTTTAGCCTTTCCTTACTTGTTTTAAATTACATTAGAACAACATTTTTTATTTTTGATACACCCTAGTGTATACAAATTTAATTTTTTTGAAAGTCGCGAAATAGAGCTTTATTCTCCATATAGATTATTACAACTTTGCAAACTTTCATTTAAACCGGCGAACACTAGCACAATTTCTGTGCCGTTTCAAATGGAATTATTTTATAGTATTTTTTAGAGCCTAAGTGCAGGCGGAGTCCAATATGATACACAACACCACTCTCTAGTCAATGCATGGTTTCGAATATTAAACCTTGTTTAATCAAGTAAAAATGGAGTTGGTCAGCTTACTCAGTATACCGACAAATATGAATGTCTGTGTCGAATCTGCAAGTACACTGCCGCGCATGTCGTCTCTTAGTAAATTTTTATTTTGTAATTTTTAAATATCTGATCTAAAGGGTGATTTTTTAGGTACTATCTTTTTGGCAACACTGGTTTAAACAGCTGACGCATGTTTCGTGTTTTGTTTCACTGTCGAACATCTTCAGTTTGGTCTTTAATTTAACAATGAATCGTCTTACAAACGAACAACGCTTGCAAATTATTGAACTTTATTATCTAAATGCGTGCTCTGTTAAGAAAGTTCATCGCGCGCTTCCATTTTATGGTCAGTTTAATCGACCCACTGAAGCGGCTATTCGGGCTATTGTGACTAAATTTCGCACCAAATTTACATTGTTGGACATTAAACCATCATCACGCTTACGTAGAGTGCGAACTGAAGAAAATATCGCAGCTTTATCGCTGTTCGCAGCAATTGGGCGTCTGTTACTCAAAAACGTGGAAATGCCAAAATTCGACTAAGCAGATGGACCATTTGAGGCGCAGTCAAGGTCAACATTTGCATGAAATAATCTTCAAACATTAAATTATATGGACCGTACTATCGATTCAAATAAAGATTTCATGCATTTTTCTGAATTTTATGTGCTTTTTTTTGAAAAACTTTCCTATAGCTTTTAAAAAATCACCCTTTAGTTTCACATAGTGATTGAACACTTATATGATTCATAATACTTTATTTTTGAATTATACATATAATGTTGCATGTCATCATCTTGTCACAGAAATTCCAATGCTTCTACAAATCATAAAAAATTTTGTTCAAAGTGCGGTCTTTGATTGTAAGTTTCCCAAATACCCCAACTTCGAATACGTATGCCCATTACTGTACCCAGTATGCTGTAAGAACACTATGACAACAGTCACTAACACACTTGAAAACTTTCTAACATTGACAACAACAAGATGTAGAAGGAGATGCTCCAAATCCTTTATCCATATACGGCATGTTTGCTTACATTAGGGTGGCATTTTTTTTTCGGTAATAAGGAGTTTAACTGAACCATGTCCCCAAACTCAAAAAATATAAATACTTAAAGCAACTGGCAACACATTCAACGTACAAAGGCATTTTCCGCATACTTTGGTAAACTTTGGATCTGTAGTAATTTTGGGGGCTACTGGGCGAACCACCAAATTGTGAATTGTCAATTGAAGGATACATGTATCATAGCCACAGGAAAAATAAAAAATGCTTCCCTAATATACGTGGATGGTTTGTCTCGATGTGCAGTTTTCATTACTCTAAGTAAAACCATTAAATGTCATCATTCATTGTATTTTGTAGTAGTTGTAGCTGCTGATGATGTTCTTATTGTTGTTGTAGTATTTTACAATGAGTTCTCTGAGGTGATCAATATTGTTAAAACCAAACTGAACTACTGGTTCCTTCCTCATATCCGAGTGAGTGCTTCATCTCGTCTGCTCTGATGTGTTGTGAAGGTTGTAATAGTAGTAGTCAGTGCCGATAAGTGTTAATAATGATGATAGTTAATCACTCGCCTCATTTACTGGGAAAAATAGTTTGAGCAGTTCTCCGGATGGCATGGGACGAAATGAACCGGATGTTGAATTCAGTGCGTCACCAAAAAAGGTTCATATTAGTTTGGATCAAAAAGCTACCTGAGCATTTTTGGGTGGAACATATCGATGTTTTCCATTCATCTCAAAATTTAGCTTTTAATACATTTTTGTTGGGAATGTATCTGTTGATGTAAACACCCCAAAAACCATATAGAAGAAAGATGCATAAGAACAGCTTTTTTTCTGCCGGGGCTAATCAATGACAAAATGAATTATTACAGATCTCTGAAGCAACTTAGTATATTCTTTAATGTATTGTAACGACAGGATTTTCCACTAGAAGCTGGGGTAAACTCACCGGGTCCAAAGTCGTTGCAAGTTATTTATATTTTCGACAAAGAGAGAGAACACAGCGTTATTTAATTTTTTCAATAACGTTATAATATTTTATTAAAACTAAATTTAGTCCTCTATCACGCGATTTAACATTTAACACTTATTTGTAATATGTAATAGGGGTAAGCGTCGGGGTTTAATCAGGCAGCGGCCGCAGTCCAGTTTGGCGGCAGCAACATTGAGTTAGGCGGCGGCTGTATTCCAGGTCGACGGCAGCGTTTACTTAAGCGACGGCCGTAGTCCAGGTTGACCGCAGCGTCTCAGTGAAACGGCGGCGGACTACCGGTGGAATCGAAAACAGAGCCGTGGTGAAAACCGTACAGACTCTACCGTTCAACCCACTCAGCAGCAGCTACCAACGATTGGTCAAAGAGGTGGTAGGCCGTAGACCCGAATACCAGTCTCTTTCAACAGTCGTGTGTTTCAAACCAGAACACCGTTGTGGCTTGTATGATAATTTGCCAACGATTTGCTGAAGGGGATGGTAGGCCGAAGACCCAACTACCACTTCATCCACAGTCGTATGCACCAAATTAGAACACTATGGTTTGGATAATAGCTTTTCTAATTAGAGCGGTGAAACCGTAAACATCCAATTAGAAAGAGTCCTCACCATCGACCGGCTACTTGCGAACTGACTCATCTGCCTACGCGTTTTCCCTTTTATACCTTTTTTTCACTGCCTAGACACACACCCACGCCCACACATAACTACCCAACTGCGATGTTGCCATACGTTACAACGATCAGCGCTGTGTTATTGTGGTGCCATCTGTTCTTGCATCCAGTGTGTCAGCTGATCTTTAGTGTTGACCGTTATATTTGAAGACACTCAAACGTAATTTACTATTCCATAATTATGCATAATAATTCTGGTGATATTAATCATCAATTAATGTTCTTTGACAAATACAAGTTACTATACATCCGTGATTACAAATAATAATATTATAAATAAATATTTGAAGCCAAAATAATATAATATAATACAAAACAAAGTACATAATTCATTAGTGACAAAAATGAATCCCTGACTTCTGTCATCACAGTATGGATATGGGGTGGTGGTTATTGTGCCGAACTAGGTTATTATGAGATCCTTAATAATAAGATCATAAGACCGCTCTCTGAAATAAATGGTATTAAGTTCGGCTGGGCCGATACCCACCACCATTGATTGCATTCCACAGACCATGTCGATTTTCGTGCACAAGTGCAGTAACATTACAGGAAAATGATAATTTGTATACACTCCACGAGAGTATTATGTATTTGTGCATTTGTTTGTAACACCCAAAAGGAAGCGAGATAGAATCATTGTTAATTATACCAGAATTATTAGAATCACTTTTTGAATCGATTTAGCAATGTCCGTCTGTCTATCTGCCGTCTGTCTGTCCATCTATTGTTGTAATCAAATTACAGGTCGCAATTATGGTCCGATCCTAACAAAAATTGTCACAAATAAGTTTTGTGGATCAAGGACGAACGTTATTTAATTTGAAGCAAATCGGTTCAGATCGCTCCCGATTTGACATTTTCCGCTCTAGAAACCACGTATAGTACACGATTTTCTTTAAATTTGGCACAACATCTTATAATCCAACTAGAAACATCTGTAATGTCGAACACATGCATATACCGGATACTAAAATCCTTCCCAATTCACTTTACTTTAGCCTTTCCTTACTTGTTTTAATATAGCCAAACCAAAACTAGTGAAAATATTGAAAAAATAATATTACAAATAAATATACAATTTTAATTACTTTAAACCACATTTATAAGGCAAGGCTACCAATATGTTTATACCATATATATCGAAATAATATTTCAAGTTAATTCAAGAAGTAAATATAGTCTGATGAATAAGTACACCTAATTCCATGAGTCTAGCTGCGCACATTTGTTTGGCACCATTTTTATCCCCTTTACCTATTTTACGAATTTCGAAAGTCTCTTTATTTAACGTGTCTACGAAATCAGATGGATGTACACACCAAATGTCATTCTAGTTGTAGCCGTTTGTTTGGTATCATTTTTATCCCCCTATTTCCATTTTACCCCTAAAAGTACAAATTTGGGAAAATACTTTTATATGATGTATCTGCTCAATAAGAGGTATGTACACATGGAATTTCGTGGTTCTATTTATTGTCGTTTTGTAGACCCCAGCCAAAAAGCTCTCCCATACTATTTTAGATGTATTTTTAAGTTAGAAACACTTACAGTAAAATAGGAGATTTACGCAAAGATATTGCCACCGCTCGTATACCGCTTCCGCTTTGTTAACATATCCCTCGAGGATCAATTGAGTACAACTAATCTTGATGAAAATGATCAATATATTCTTCCCCTAAGCACAGCTTCGATGAGATAGGATCACAACGATTTTGTTTGTGCATGGGGCCCATCAGATGTATGAGTAATATAATGCAAAAGATTTTCATCAATTTTGAAATGTTCGTTAAATTTGACTAAAAATGCAATACATGGGCGCATCATCATAAAACACATAGGTTTAGAAATAACGGGTTTAATAATTTAAGCGCAGGGAGTGGTGTAGGGTATCATATAGTCAGCCCCGTCCGGCTTTAGAATTTCCATACTTGTATAATATATGACTCGACCACCCGTATGGAAGTATAACCAATGCTTATGTTACTTGGGAGGTAAAAGAAGAGTTTTGGCAATGTCGCCCATATTTTAGGTGATATTGCCAAAGGTCAATTTTCAGAGTATTCCGATATATATATATATATATATATATATATACGCCCCCCAATAACTCATTACCGTATTATTAGGAGTATCATTGAATTCGGTGAAAAAAATGCTATTGGGAACGATTTTTGTATCCGACATTATAATGGGAGCTCTATCTAAATCTGAACTGATCTTACTCACTTTCACCACAGCCATTTCAAGTTGAATTATAAGTTACTACGCCAAATTTGAGGAAAATCGGTTAAAATATCTTTTTTCTAAAGCGGAAAAAGTCAATATTGGTGCTTTATATAAATCTGAATCGACCTGCTTCATTTTCAAAATATATATTTATAGTTGAAATATAAGGTGTTATATAAATCTAAACCGATCTTACTCACTTTCACCATAGATGCTTCTAGTTGAAATATAAGGTGTTGTAACAAATTTGAACAAGATCGGATAAAATGTGTGGTCTCTAGAGTGGAAAAATGTTTGTTTTATACCCTTCACTAGGGTATTTGTATTTGTGCAGATGTTTGTAACACCCAAACGGAAGCGAAATAGACCCATTGTTAATTATACCGATTAACAAATTTTGCACAGAACCTTATAATTATATATAAATAGAAACATCTGTGCTGAAAATGGGTCAAATCGGTTCAGATTTAGATATAGCTCCCATACAAATTTCGCACCCGGTTTGACTTTTTCTGCTCTAGAAACCACATAATTTAACAGAAATTGAAGGGTATCATATAATCGGCCCTGCCCGACTTTAGACTTTCCTTAGATGTTTATCACTATCGTACCGATATTATAACTGTATGGATGGAGTTCTACATATAGCTTCTTTGTATCTGGCATATAATGACGAAAATATTCAATACTTACTGTGTATCCACATTGTATTTCAAATAATTCTCTCTTTTCATGCACTCCACGAGAGGAAGAGATAGACCCATTTTTAAGTATACCGATCTACTTAGAATCACTTTTTGAGCCGATTTAGCAATGTCCGTCTGTCCATCTATTGTTGTAATCAATTTACAGTCCGATCTTAACAAAAAAAAAACACATATTGATTTTCTTTAAATTTGGCACAACATCTTATAATCCAACTAGAAAAACCTATGCAAAAATTGGGTAAGATCGGTTCAGATTTAGTTATAGCCCCCATACAAATCTCGCTCCCGATTTGACATTTTCCGCTCCAGAAACCCCATTTTGCACTCGATTTTCTTTAAATTTGACACAACATCTTATAATCCAACTAGAAACACATATGCAGAAATTAGGTAAGATCGGTTCAGATTTAGATATAGCCCCCATACAAATGTCGCTCTCGATTTGACATTTTCCGCTCTAGAAACCCCATATTGTAGTCGATTATCTTTAAATTGTTCACAACATCTTATAATCCAACTAGAAACACCTATGCAGAAAGTGGGTAAGATCGGTTAAGATTTAGATATAGCCCCCATACAAATGTCGCTCCCGATTTGACTTTTGCCGCTTTTTTACGGCTTCGGTTACTACTGTTGAATTACAAAAAAATTGCATTTGCATTTTGAAGATTAACGAATAAAAAAATCTAACAATGAAATTCGCACCAGATTCAGCATTTGGTCCACTATGACCTGGGTTTAGCATGTAAAAGGGTATTGAATAGTCAAGTAAGAAATAGCCCGACTTTAGCTATTCTTTACTTGTTTTTAAATGATCTAATTATTCGTTAAATTGAAGCTCGGTTTTCGTTTTATCTGTGTGAAAATCACGCAAAAGGAAATTCAGCGAAATCTATTAGCTTCGCAAATTAAACATATCTAATATCTGCACATGAAATTACCACTAAGCAACGTAATAGGAAAGCAATTCCACAAAATCTTGTCTAGAGTGAATGACTTATTTTCTTTAGTTACTGGAGTTCATAATTCCTAATCAAAGGAAGAGATAAAATGTATATTTCATTTGAATTTGACTGTCCATGCTTTTATATATTATTTAACTTATTTCGTCTTACATTAAATGTCTACAGTGTCCAAACTAAAATACACACTCATTCAGATAGACAAACATTTATCATCTCATATTCTTCGTAAGATCCATGGAGTTTGCCTCTAGCCATTCATTCAGTCATTGTTGGCAATGGCAACTATTGTCTTCCACTGAACGTTACAACTCAAATTGCTGAATTTCGTTCATATAGCTTGGATTTAAATTAACGATATATCACCAACAGAAATGCAAAAAGGCGTAACATCCAAAATAGAACATCGATATTTTGATTGATAAGGAAATATTTAACTAAACTATAAAATATGACAAAGTTGCAGGTTTCCACTTTCTTCTTTTGCACTTCAATGTTGTTACATCTTTTTAGATTTCAGGATATGGACAAATAAAGAAGCGAGTAGTTGTTCATGCAAGTATTGGGTGGTAAGACACAAGCTGTGTCGCAAAATATTGATTTTTCTCGTGATCAGCAATATATATACCATTTATACTCAAGATACTTCCCTAAGATACTAAAGAAGTGGAACATTGAGAACAGAACGTTAGTAACGGCGAATAAAGGAAGAAATGTCAAAAATCAAGTTGAATTTTGTTGTGTGTGATTCTCCTCCTTCCCATCATCTTTGCACAACTATTTACACTGGATCTACTCGCACAAAATTTGGGCACGCTAAGTGTCATATAACTTACTACAGGGTGGCCCAGATAGACCGAAGTGGTGTGAATTCCTTATAACTTTTTTATTATAATTTTTTTTTCTTTTCTTTTCAGTATTTTGTAAAGAAGACTTGGATAATTTATAATGGAGCAATACACAATTGAACAACGTGCCCATATTGTTGAAATTTACTTTTCAAATCAACGGTCCATTGTGTTGACTCAGCGTGCATACCGTCGTCAATTTAATGTGCGGGGATTTAACCGCTCCAGACTGTTTTCTTTGGGGCTATTTAAAAGGAAAAGTTTATGTTAATAAGCCTAGGACTATTGAGGAGTTAAAAACCAATATTCGAGAAGAAATTAACAACATACCACCGGAAGTTTTGCGAAAGGTCATGGAAAATGTGTTGGAAAGAGCACATTTGTGCGAAGCAGAATATGGCCACCACTTGCGGGATATCATTTTTAATAACTAATCCAAAAATATTCCCCATAAATTTAATGTATTTAAAAAAAAAAATTAAAAAAATATCTCTTAAATAAAAAGTTATAAACAAAACAATTCACACCACTTCGGTCTTTCTGGGCCACCCTGTATATTCGACAATAGGTTTTAGCTTCGTATGGGAGGTACCACGCCCACTTTTGCAATACCGCCCACAAAAAACTTCAGCACTCTAAGTGTCATAGAATTGCCAATAATCGTCAATAGGTTTGAATTTCGTATGGGAGAAACCACGCCCGCCTTTCCATTACCGCCCATTTTTGGCGGTTTATGTTAGAAAAATTTCGGTTTGAATTGAATATATTCGATAAGAGGTTGTAACTACGTATGTGAGGTGCCACGTCTGGGGTGTCTCCCAGACTAACAATTAGTGCACTTTCACAAAAATTCAAGACTCTCGCTGCAAAACTACTCCGAATATGCTAATTTATTAAAAACGAATAAATAACCAATTTGTATGGGAGGTGCCACGTCCATTGAAAATATCAAAAAATTACATAGCCTATTTTCATCACCGGGTCAGCATAAATGTACTCTGAAAATTTCAAGAATATCGGTGCCGTATTTTAGGCCGCTATAAATAACAAACAAACTTAGATTCATTTTTATACCCTACACCACTTCGCGGAATAGGGTATTATAAGTTAGTTTTCCTCCAAATGTTTGTAGCACCAAGAAATATTCGAGCCAGACCCACCTTTGAGTATACCGATCGACATAGAATCAACAGCTGAATCAATTTATCAATGTCTGACTGCCCATTTAAAGCTTGTTCGCACTCTACAGGTCGCAATTGTTGTCCTATTACCATGAAATTTGGCAGAAATTATTTTTTAGCCCATAGACGATTTGCATGAAATGGGTTCAGATTTAGCTATAGCCTCCATACAAATACCCCTCCAATTTAACATATTACTGCTATAGAATACACATTTTACAATGGATATTGATAAAATATTCAGGATTATGTTATATTTGCACTAGAAACAGCTAACGTAAACGTGGGTCCATGTTTGGATATAGCCCCCATACAAATGTACCTCCGATTTACACTATTATTGAGGTAAATTGCATTTTTTACATCGGATCTTGATCAAATTTCCCACTTCATGTTACATTTAGACGAGAAAAACCAACTTTTAAAGCCATGTTTTGGTATAGCGCCCATACAAATGGTCCCTAGTTTACGCTATTATCGCTCTAGAACCCACATCTTATATTGGATCTACTGCTATAGTCAAATATATGGGTCCATATTTTGGAATAACCCCCATGCAAATCGGGCTCACAGTTTGCACTATTTCCTTTGTAGACCCTACTTCTTACATCGGATCTTGATTAAATTTTTGAAATATATCATGTCAACTAGGAATACCAAACGAGAATGACAACTATATAGGCCCAAGCCATGGCTGCCAAACGGCTGCACCCAGAATAATGAAATTCGGTGTATACATTCCTCTGAATGCGTATACACGTATAATAAAGGGATTTTTCGAAATTCGTAATTTTTGGGGTTAAAATGAAACAAGTAATGAAAGGCTAAAGTCGGTCGGGTCCGACTCTATGATATACTCCACTTTCTATCCGAATACAATTCAATTCGGTGAAAAGTATGTGTTTGACAATAAATGTTACATCGGAAAGGACATTTGTATGAGGATATATTGAAACCTGGAACGAAATAGGTGAAATATAAAATGTATGTTGGTCAAAATCGGTTAAACTTTTGGGAGCAACATTTGTATTTGGGCTATATTTAAATCTGAACCGATTTTACCCACTTTCACCATAAGAGCTTTTAGTTGGATTATAAGATGTTGTGCCAATTTTAAATAAAAATCGGGTACTATATGTGGTTTCTAGAGCGGAAAAAGTCAAATCGAGAGCGACATTTGTATGGAGGCTATATCTAAATCTGAACCGATCTAGCCCGCTTTAGCCACAGGTGTTTCTAGTTAGATTATAAGATGTTGTGCCAAAGTTAAAGAAAATCGAGTGCAATATGTGGCTTTTAAAGCGGCAAAAGTCAAATCGTGAGCAACATTTGTATGGGGCTATATCTAAATCTGAACCGATCTTGGCCAATTTCTGCATAGGTGTTTCTAGTTGGATTATAAGATGTTGTGCCAAATTTAAAGAAAATCGGGTACAATATGTGGGTTCTAGAGCGGAAAATGTCAAATCGGTAGCAATGGGTACAGAGGGATAAAAATAGTACCAACTGAGCGAATACAGCTATAATGGTGAAATTATAATTGCGTAGACACGTAAAATAAAGAGATTTTACAAAGTCGCACTCTTAACGGGGGTAGAATAGGAAAAAGGAGATAAAAATGGTACCGACCAAATGGCCGCAGCTAGAATCATTGAAGTCGGTATATACATTCCTCTGACAACATAGACGCGCAAAATAAAAAGATTTTTCCAAATTCGTACTTTTTCTTTTACGGCAAAAATTGGTTGAATCATGACGTTAGGTTATTTTGCACTATGTACGTTAGTTAATGGATTTTCAAAATTTGTACATTTGGAATTAAAATAGAATGGAAATACACCCAACTGTAGCACCCACTATCTACAAATATTTATGGTATTTAAGCTTTTTAGAAAATATATATATATGGGCAAATCTACGGTATAGTACGATTCCATGTCACTCAGGCTTCTAACCGCTTTAAGAGCAATATATAATATTTCTGAGAGTGTCATAATTTTCAAAACGACGAGTTTAACCTCGCCAACATCCTAAAGTTTTAAAATTATGCTGTTAATGTAGTCTACTGAGCTAAGGTCTACCCTAATTTACCCTATTTTTGCTTGTAACTTTCGGGAGTTGTTCAACTCTTTTGGCTATAACTTTTTCAGCATAAGAGAAAATCATTCTGATCTTTTTGTGGATGATAGTAATGATGTTGCGGAATCTTCTATATGTTGAAAAGGGCGTGTGCCATCACTGAGGAATAAATGGTAGCTCTTCAAAATCTGTCACTCTGTTTTTGCATAAAACGAAAATTGATACAATTTTCTTTTTTGCGCTTTCAGCGTGAACGTAATTGCAAATTTTTTAATATTGGATTATAAACGACAGAGATACTAACAAAAGGCGACCGGACGATTTGGTGTGCCTTCAGCGACAAGGAGATTATGACAGTACGAACATCATCAGGTCGATGCGTGCAGATCATGAAATTTCATATTTTTTGAAGAGCACATCCGCAGTTTGAAAAATAACTGGTGGCAACCCTGTGTGATCGGTGAATATGGGTACTACTAATAATGTGTGTAAGTGCTAAATAGATCGAATTATTATTTTGGTACCGAGAGCCATTTTAGGTTAAATTTTGTTGATTTTCATAGGGTTTTCAGGCTTAACTTGCAATAGAACCAAAAGGGACAATCCGATTATAACTTCTTCAGCACTTGAAAAAAACGATGCATGCGAGCACATTATTTATATTTAATGTATTTTTAACAAGTTGACGCTAAAATAAAACGTGTGCCTCTAATTTGAAATTTTTAATTTTTCAAAATTGAAATCGGACTATTTTGTAGATTTTCCCATATAAGAATATTTATTTTTGAACTGACTTGAAGTATTATTTCGATATATATAGAATAAACGTATTGGTAGCCTGGCCTTGTAAGGGTGGTTTGAAATAATAAAAAATTATTATATTTATTTTTTAATTTTTTCAGTATTTGTATTTGTTTTGGTTTGGCTATAAAAAATATATATTTTCATGTAATACTACTGCGCTTCTACGAAAATCGACAGCCTCTGTGGAATGCAATCCATGGTGGAGGCTATAAAAAAATTCGGCCCGGCCGAACTTACCTCCTTTTTAACTTGTTTCCATTTCTGTGTTAAAAATAGACTACTACCAGCGTTATTACAGCGGACCTTCTGGTTGATACTACGGCACTCTAACCATCTCAACTCTCCTCTGTTGTGAGAGCTGAATTACTAAAGCAAACCATTTTGTTCGTTAGAACTGACAATAGGAAACATAACATAACATATGAATTAATAACAAAATTAATATTAAATTAAATTAGCATTAAATAAATAACCACTACTCAATTTTACTGATATTATGTAGTATTAATAATTAATAAAATATGCACAACTAGCAGTACCCGCTGCTTCACACGCGAAAAATCCAGGTATTTGTTATTAGTTTTATCCGTCTCTGTTTTAGGGTAGTATTTATTTGATTTTCTTTTCTAAAATAGTACATTGTTTCCAATGCACTCATATACAGTCAAAGGAATGTGCTTGTCGATGTGCATTATTTTAGCTTAACTCCTTTCGTATCATATTTTTTATCATTATCCACCCAGTTTTTAACAAAAAATTACAACCGCAGAGCCTTTTATTCGACAAAAAAAATCCATTTTGATGGCACTTCTACATGGTCAGAGGAATTTGCATACTAATTTTCATGATTCTAGCTGTAATCATAAAGTTGGTACCATTTGTATCCCTTTTTGTCCCGCTCTCCCTTTAAAAGTACAAATTTCAAAAAGTGAAAATTTGATGACCCTGGCTTCAGCCGTTTGGTCTGGGGGCTGGTCAATGATAAGTCAGTCAGTCAGGCCGTCAGTCAGTAACGAAACCCTTTTATATATATAGATTTGATGTACATTTGAATTTGAAGATTTGAAGTACATTTCAAATGGGTTCAGATTTACATATAGATCCAATACAAATTTCGCTCCCAGATAGTCTTTTTCCGCCCCAGAAACCACGAACTTTCACCGAATTTCTTTGAAGTGAGCATAACACGTTATATTTGAACTGGATGAACTGGATACAAATATTTTTTTCGATTTGACAAATTGGACCAGGTCATATTAGCCTATGATTAACAAACATACAAAAATTCTTCCCGTTTTCACTTTTTATCGAGTTGAATTGTATTCGGATAGAAAGTGGATTGTATCCTATAGTCGGCCCCGCCCGACTTTAGCCTTTCCTTACTTGTTATACCCTACACCACTTCGTGGACTAGGGTATTATAAGTTAGTTTCGCGCCAAATGTTTGTAACACCAATAAATAATCGAGCTAGACCCAACTTTAAGTATACCGATCGGCTTAGAATCACCAGCTGAGTCGATTTAACGATGTCTGTCTGTCAGTCCGTCCGTCCGTCAGCTGTCCATCTAAGCTTGTTCGCACTCTACAGGTCGCAATTGTTCTCAGATTGTCATGAAACTAGGCAGAAGTTATTTTTTCTGGCCAAGGACCATCGGTATTGAATTTGGAGGAAATCGGTTCAGATTTAGATATAGCCCCTATACAAATGTCGCTCCCGATTTTACATTTTCCGCTCTAGAAACCAGATATTGTACCCGATTTTCTTTAAATTTGGCACAACATCTTATAATCCAACTAGAAACACCTATGCAGAAATTGGGTAAGATCGGTTCAGATTTAGATATAGCCCCCATACAACTGTCGCTCAATATTTCACTTTTTCCGCTTTAGAAACCACATATTGTACCCGATTTTCTTTAAAATTGGCGCAACGTTTTATAATCGAACTAGAAACACCTATGCTGAAAGTGGGTAAGATCGGTTCAGATTTAGATATAGGCCCAATACAAATGTTGCTCCCCAATTTTTAACCGATTTTGGTCAAACTTTACATATTATATTTCGTCAATATCTCGGTTTGTACAATAGTGTATGTCAGACGTGCTTTCTCTAGTTGTCTATACTTAACAAGTGTAAATATTTAAATAGAGCAAAAAGTTTGCATCAAAATTCCAAAACGAACGCTACAAGATAATGATGTTGACGAAATGTCTTCATCGAAAGTGTCAAAGACTTCTACCTCCAAGAATTCAAGGAGAAACTATTGGATGCCACTTCAGGCACTAATGGACAATGACAGTGCCGAACACGTAATGAACGATTGTGACGATGATGGAAATCATCAGACTGCCAGAAAAATTTCTATACCACCTATAAAAGTGTTGGGTCAAAATCTGAACGTGATTCAAGACATTCTTAATAAAAAACAAATTTCAAATTATTACACACAAAAAATTTCAATTGGTGTTAAAATAACATGTGATAATATGAAATCATATGATTTAATAAATTCTGCTCTCAAAGAGAGTAAGTGTCAATTTTACTCTCACGAAAGCAAAGAGAGTCGAAAGTTTAAAGTTGTCATGTACGGCTTGGAAGGCAGATCAGCTGTTGAGGTGAAATCTGAATTGATTGCTCTTGGTTTGAAATGCACTGAGGTGAAATCAGTGGTGAAAAAATATGACAATTTTGAAGACACTCTTTTCATTGTTTTTTTCGAGAGAGGAACGGTACGGCTTATTGATTTGCGCCAGAGAGTTAAGTCTCTCTTTCGGACGATCGTCAAATGGGATTTCCAAAGAAAAATAAAGAATAGAGTAATACAATGTCACAAATGTCAAATGTTTGGACACGGTGAACGTTTTTGCTCAGTAAACCCTAAATGTTCAAATTGCGCCGGTAATCACCTTACGTCAAGTTGCACATCGATAACCAATGTACGTTGTGCCAATTGCAATGGAAACCATAAATCGACATTTGCCTCATGCCCAAATCGAGATATGTATTTGGAAATTAGAAACAAAATAAATAATAAAAGTGGAAGACGTCAACATCCCGTGGCCTCTCGTACCAGCAACAATTTTAATATACAAGGTTGCCAATTTCCAGGGGTAAATCCTTCACAGTCACCATCTTCTGCACAGAATGATGCTTTTAATGCAAATTGGAGACCTACAGCAACAAATAATAATGTTTCAAACGAATTATTTAGTGAGCAGGAAATTACTAGTCTCACCATAGATATAGTTAGTGGACTGAAAAACTGTTCTAATAAACACGAACAATTTAATGTTATAGCACAATTGGCTATTAAGTACTTATATAATAACTATAAATAATGACCAATACGTCTTTAAATATAATTTTTTGGAATTGTCGTAGCATTCGCAATAAATTTATTGAATTATTCGATTTTCTTCAAAGAAAAAATATTGATATTTGCATGTTGTCAGAAACATGGTTAAAGCATAATAATAAGTTATTTAATCCAAATTATAATTGTATCAGATTGGATAGGCAAACAACGGGTGGAGGAGTTGCTATTCTAATTAAAAAATCTATTTCTTATACTGAGTTGCCTCCTCTTAAAACTGATCTTATCGAAAATATTGGAATTCAAATAATTTCGAACAACTCGTCAGCTATCAAATTGTATAGCACTTACTTTCCTGGCGGAGCTAGTTCCCAAGAACGAAAATGCCTATTTAAATCGGATTTACGAAAGCTTTTTAGCGGAAGAGAGCCCTATGTACTCTGTGGTGACCTTAACAGCAGACACCGGAATTGGGGGTGTCAACGAGCGAATAGTTATGGAAACATTCTTTCTGATTTTACTACTTTTTACCCTATCACGGTGCTTAATACAACAGATCCAACTTACATTCCAACATCAAGTAGGTCATCTCCATCGACGTTAGATCTTATTTTAACAAATGTCCCTGATTGTATTTCTCAGCCAATCGTAATAGACGAACTCAGTTCTGATCATCTGCCAGTAAAGTTTGAATTGCATTTTACTCCTACTCGTTTTAATCACGGCGCATTTGATTATTCGAGAGCAAATTGGGTTGGATATAAATCTTTCTTAAAATCAAATTTTAAAGATATTTCAATGAATATCGAGGCTATATCAACGTTAAATATTGACAATAATATTGAGTTTTTTAATAAGAAGTTAACTGAAGCTGAAGAAATTTATGTACCAAAAAAAGTTAATTCTAGCAATTACATCAAATTACCGACTTACATTCTCAATACTATTAATGTTAGAAATTACTATAGTCGTCAATGGAGAAAATATAGGCAACGATACGATCACATTATTATGAATAACCTTACTTATTCAATTCGATGTATGATTTCAAATTTCAGAAACACTTTATGGAATAGAAGAATTTCTTCTCTTAAGAAAGGAGATAAACCTTTTTGGAATATTTCAAAGGTTTTAAGAAAGAAACATACATGCATCCCTTCACTGAAAACTAACAATGAACTACTGGTCACCAATTTAGATAAGTGTAACGCATTGGCAAAAGAGTTTGATGGAAATCACAGAGTGCCAGAGAACCTGGGATCCCCGAACTTTGATCACATGATTGATAGATTTGTGCAACGGTTTGATGCAATGGACGTGGAGACTCCTGAGTCTGAATTTGTAGACACGGATTATGTGAGTCAGCTTATTAAATTGTCTAAAAGCAAAAAATCTTCAGGCCTTGACAATATAGGAATTATTCTAATAAAGCAATCGCCAAAAATCGTTGTGCAATATCTCACATATGTTTTCAACAGCTGCATGAAGCTTAATTATTTCCCCACTAAATGGAAGAGGGCCAAAGTCATACCCATTCTGAAGAGTGGAAAGCAATCCAATATGCCCTCCAGTTATAGACCTATTAGTCTTCTAAGTTGTGTTGGTAAGATTTTCGAAACAATTATAAAGAATAAAATCCATTCGTTTGTTGAAGAAAAAGCTATTATCCCTAATGAACAATTCTGATTTAGAAGACATCATAGCACTTCGCACCAAGTGAAAAGAATATGTAAACATATTAATGAGGGATTTATCAGAAAAGAATCTACCGGTCTGATATTGCTGGACGTGGAAAAAGCTTTCGATTCCGTCTGGCACCGTGGTCTAATTTTTAAATTGGTTAACTTCGGGTTTCCACTCTACCTCACAAGACTTATTAAAAGCTTTTTAGATAATCGATTCTTTCATGTTGCTATTAATAATGTTTACTCTAATACAATATCTATTTCTGCTGGAGTTCCACAAGGTTCTATTATTGGTCCTCTCCTATACATTTTATACTGTTCTGATTTTCCAGAGCTACCTGACTGTGACTATGCTCTTTATGCTGATGATGTCGGTATTTTTACAACTCATGCATCTCCGAATGAAATTATTTCGAAATTACAAAATTCTTTGGACAAGATCAATGATTATATGTTCAAATGGAAGATCAAATTAAATGCAAGTAAAATGCAAGCCATCTTTTTCTCTAGAAAGAGAAGTATTTGCAATCTTCCAAATTCTCTTATAAAGAGTGATTTTTTTGAGGTTAGGATTTTCATGCATTAGTATTTGACAGATCACGTGGGATTTCAGACATGGTGTCAAAGAGAAAGATGCTCAGTATGCTTTGACATTTCATCATGAATAGACTTACTAACGAGCAACGCTTGCAAATCATTGAATTTTATTATCAAAATGCGTGCTCTGTTAAGAAAGTTCAGAAAGAAAGAAATTGTGTTCAGCGACGAAGCTCATTTTTGGCTCAATGGGTACGTAAATAGGCAGAATTGTCGATTTTGGAGTGAATATCAGCCAGAAGCATTGCAAGAGCTACCAATGCATCCAGAAAAAGTCACAGTTTGGTGCGGTTTATGGGCTGGTGGCATCATTGGACCGTACTTCTTCAAAGATGATGCGAATCGTAACGTAACTGTGAATGGTGAGCGCTACCGTGAGATGATATCCAACTTTTTTTTGCCCAAAATGGAAGAACTGAACTTGGTTGACATGTGGTTTCAACAAGATGGCGCTACATGCCACACAGCTCGCGATTCTATGGCCATTTTGAGGGAAAACTTCGGAGAACAATTCATCTCAAGAAATGGACCGGTAAGTTGGCCACCAAGATCATGCGATTTGACGCCTTTAGACTATTTTTTGTGGGGCTACGTCAAGTCTAAAGTCTACAGAAATAAGCCAGCAACTATTCCAGCTTTGGAAGACAACATTTCCGAAGAAATTCGGGCTATTCCGGCCGAAATGCTCGAAAAAGTTGCCCAAAATTGGACTTTCCGAATGGACCACCTAAGACGCAGCCGCGGTCAACATTTAAATGAAATTATCTTCAAAAAGTAAATGTCATGGACCAATCTAACGTTTCAAATAAAGAACCGATGAGATTTTGCAAACTTTATGCGTTTTTTTTTAAAAAAAGTTATCAAGCTCTTAAAAAATCACCCTTTACAATCATCAGGTCATGATATTCCATGGCTTGATAATGTTAGGTATTTAGGAGTTTTACTAGATAAAAAATTGATATTTCGTGATCATATTGCATTTGTGAAAAACAAATTCAATATTGCCATCAAAATGTTATATCCTTTGATCAATAGAAATTCAAAATTGTCAGTTTCGAACAAAATATTATTATATAAAACGATTTTTCAATCCATCATTTTATACGCATGTCCTGTTTGGGGCTGTTGTGCAAAATCTCATATTAAAACATTACAAATTTGTCAAAACAAGCTTTTAAAACTGATTTTGAGGTTACCTTGGGATTATTCAACAAATAGATTACACACCATTTCGGATGTGAAATTAGTTTCACAAAAAATCAATTGTACTATAAGCAACTTAAATACCCGATGTTACTTGTCTGAAAACCCCATAATACTACATCTTCCAGTTTAGTCAATACTGTATTATACTGTGTTAAAAATAATTTATTGATATTTGTTTATTTCCTTTTATAATTTCGATATACGTATAAATATTCAAACGTATAAATCCATTTAATTACATTAAATTGTAATATCCATTTAATATTCAATACGAAGGTTTTTAAATAGTAGTATTTTCCTTCGAAAAAAATATTATAATTTCTAACGCCATTTTCTCCAAAACTTGTATATATTATTTTTTAGAATTAAGGTATTTATCAGTTCTCTAATCTATAATTTTGTTTATAAACTGTATTATAATGTTTTACTACTTAAATAAAGAATAAGAAATAAGAATTTCGTCAATAAACATACATGGTGAAAGCGTGTCACATCGTTCCAGGTTTCAATATACCCACATACAAATGTCCTTTCCGATTTAACATTTTTTAACAAACACATACATTTACAGGATGCAAAAATCCTTCCCGATTTCACTTTTTTACCGAATTGAATTGTAATGAGATAGAAAGTCCGTCCGTCTTTAGCCTTTTCTTACTTGTGTGAGAGATGCCCATATGTCCATACTTTGGTATAACCCAAATGGGGCCCCATTCTGATCTATTAAAGCTCTAGAAACTACACCTTACATCGGATCTTCATCAAATTTTGCAGATCATTCTATGTTTCAACTAGGAATACCTACCGTAAATGAGAAATATATAGGCCCATGTTTTGGACCAGGCCCAAAATGTTGTTATAGGCCCCTTTTGAAATGTCGGTCCGATTCATCCTATTACTACTGTATAATTTGTATTTGTCTGTCGGATAATTGGATCAATTACCATATTAATAACCATATTTGTTAAATATGACTAAATATGAATTTATAGTAACTGTATAATTTATATGAACTACATAAAATTGCTCCCATGAAATACCTGGGTTTAGTAATCAAAGCGAGGTACATACGCAGGGAGTGGTGTAGGGTATTATATAGTCGGCCCTGCCCGACTTTAGCATTTCCTTACTTGTTTTTGCTGGGTTGATTATCAGTAACTAAAAACATAGTGGCCCAAAAACAGTACTTCTGCACAACTTCAATATGATTCGACAACTATCAGACGGACAGATCGCTAAATCGAATACTGAAATAGTCCAACATGAATATTCATTCGCCGGTTTGATGAAGCGAAACGAATGAGCATTACCCCTCTATGAAAACTATATGCTAAATGTGTGAGCGTTCTATGAACCCTCCTACTACTACTTATATTGTGGAAGGTTTCTAAGATTCGTCGTCTATTATTTTATTCATTCTATCAACATTCCGGTTTTATGCAGAAAGGGTGTAAGACACAGCGTCACAAGCATAAGTAAATAGTAGATCGTATAGATTGAATGTAGTTTGATATACTTTTTAATATTCGCAATAAAATTTTTGAATTATTATTTGCTTTAGCACATTTTATATCTTCTGTTGTTATTATGCAAACTGTGTAATTTTCACATTTTACAGCAGCACAAAGTCTCTTTGATATGTGAGCCAAAAAAAGAAACTTTGTTTTATTGTTGATTGTATCATGTCCTTGTTAAGTTTCTATACTTTTTACTTCGATTTTCTTATGTAAGTGAATATACTTGTGTGTGTGTGAGTGCGGATATATGCGTCGAGTGGTGATGGTAGTGGTAGTAGCAGTCGTTATACTTTATATTTTTATTACATTTATAAAACAAAATCATTTATATAGGAATGTTGTATGGAGTTCTATGAATACAAAGCATCTGTAGTAATATCGAATATACAAATATTAGTTTTAAGAGGCAAATCGTAATTTTGCTTTGAGAGTAGCCAATATGGTATACATAAAAGTCGATTTTCAAAACGTCGACTACTCGATTTTTAGGTGTAAAAAGAAAAGTCTTCCATTCGGTTGAATGGCCAAAATGTCCACGGTCACCACTGTCTTTGATTTTCATCTGTATATATGCACTTCTCGTTTAGTACATAGTGCGAAACTGACTTTTGTGTACCTGTAGAAGGCTGTAACTCAGTTGAGTATCAAACGATTTTTATTTTCTCACTAGATTCAAAATGAAGAAACTTACCATAAAGCTAAGAGTCAGCTGTACGTTAAATCATAAGGCACCATCACAGTTCCTACACAATTCCACATGATTTTGATGAATTGATGAATATCGACTCCCGATCGGAATTATTTCCGAATTTTTACCAACACAAAATAAGTTAAGCAGTTTTTCACCATTGTTTCTATTTCTAGAGATTGTCCTCTTTCATTTCATACCCATATTGATATAAACTGACCCGTAGAAATATTTGAATAATTGTTTATATCATAAGACTTTGAGGAGAAAAAAAGAATGGGAAACTCAGTACATAGTTATTTTATATACAATTTCTAATTTCACATGTAGATGGTAGTTAAACCGACTTATATGTACTCTCGCTATCAAAGAACATGAGTATGTAAGAACTTAAATTTTACTAAGCGCCGGATTGTGTATGTGGAGGTATTCTGGCAATTGGGCACAGCTTCTACATTTGTAAATAATTGTAAAAACATGACCAAATATAATGGATTTCAGGCAGGGTTTTAAAAAACTTTATTTTACATAGGATAGGGACTATTGTGTGGGAGGTACTAGAATGTGCGTTGCTAAATCATAAATATTTTTTACGTTTAATGATAATAAAAAAATCAAATTTCAAATTCCAACTGATTTTGACTACCCTGTTTTATTATATCGGTTTAATTTTATACAAGGCTTATGCCACTTTGTATGGGAGGTACCACAAGGCGTGTGGCAATATTCAAATGTATGAAACGTAGATAAAAGCGCTGTGAAGGTCTAATTTCAGAGTATTCCGATCACAGCTTTATTTTGAGGAAGGTTATGGCGATTTATGCGATTTGTGTGGGAGATACTAGAAGGGCGAGGCCACACCCGCCATATCTTGCACGCTTAAAGTGCTTATAAAAACTTTATCTTATACCAAAATGCAGCTAATTTCGTATAACCGTTTGGAAGTTTCATTGGTTTTTATTTAACATAGGAATAAGGACCATTTGTGTGGGAGGTAGCAGAAGGGGCGTGGCATCTTCGAACGTAAACTACGTTTGGGAAAAATATTACCATGTGCAAAGTTTGAGCAAATTCCTTAACTCCTTTCCACAATTATCGTGTACACCAGACAGACAGGCGGACGAACAGATATGGCTTAAACGGTTTAAAATGTTGAGAACTGGATTTGGCCCAAACATACTTAGGGCCTTAAGTCACTCCTTCAACGCGTTACACTTTTTTCTGCCCCAATTGCTATATACCCTCCTACTCTGCACAGTGGGGATAAAGCTATTGGAACAAAATTTAAATGTGTGGTAAAGTCTGCATAAGGTTTCAAAATATATTATTTTGAGAAAAGTATGTTGTAAATTTTCAAGGATATGCATGGATAACATTTTCGTTGGACACTATTTAGAATTTGTTGTTCTGAATTTGTATACCCTACATCACATCGGGTAGGGTAGGGTATTATAAGTTAGTTTTAGGGCAAAAAAATAATAGAGCTAGACCCACCATTAAGTATACCGAACGGCTTAGAATCGTCCACTGAGTCGATTTAACGATGTTTGTTCGCAATAGTTGTCGATTGCCGTGAATATTGGCAGAAGTAATTTCTTTGGGCCGAGGACAATCGCTATTTAATTTTGAGCAAATCGGTTCATATTTATATTTAGCCTTCATACAAAAATCACTCAAATTTACAGAATACAAATTTTACATTGGATCATGTTATATTTGAACTAGACATAGATAAGGTGGGATCCATATTTTGATGTAGCGCCTGTACAAATGGGTTCCCATTTTACACTATTACCGCTCTAGAACCCACCTTGTACATCAGATCTTGATCAAATTTTGCAGATCATGTTATATTTCAAGGAATGAGAACTAGATTCCATGCGCTATCGGATCTCGATCAAATTTTCCATCAATTTCAGCATATAATTAATCTATACCTACCGTAAATTTGGACATTATGGGCCCATTGTCCCTACTATTTTCATTATTACCGCCTTAAACCTTTCATATTACATCGGACCTTGATCAAATATTCCAGATTATGGATTATTTCGCATAGGAACACCTACTATTAATGTCCATGTTTTGATGTATACCCCACTCAAATTGGCCTCATATATATCAGTTGACCCACTTAGAGTAAGAGGGGAGCTTAACGATAAAAGATAAAGATATAGTCCCCGCTCATACCTTCCTTCCAATTTTTTACATAGCACTCAAGATTTTATTCTGCAGGCGCAGCTACAAGACAGGCCAGTCACTCACATCGGAGTAAAATAAAGAAAAAAGAGACTAAAATATCAAGATTGTGTAATCAAAATTTATTTGATATTGAATCTACTATTTTAGAGCCTAACAATATGTGTATGAATCTTATAAAATAATCTATATATATAAAAATCAACGTGTGTCTGTATGTTGAGTATAGGACGCCAAACCGGTGGACCGATTCGCCTGAAAATTTTACTGTATCTATCTTCTGGACAGAGGATGGTTCCTGGATAGTCTAGGTCATGATAGGACAAAGGGGGGTGGTACCTCCCACACAAAAAATATTTTAAAACTATCACAACAGGCATACATATGGGTGGATTCGCTCGATAATTTTACTGTAGCTAAGTTCTGGGCAAGGGATGGTTCCAGGATATACTAGGTCATTACACGAAAAAGAGGCGTGGCACCGCCCACACAAACTATATTTTAAAACTACCATAAAACACATTCCGAAGTGCGGATTCTCTTGAAAATTTTATTGTGACTTACTTCTGAACAGAGGATAGTTTTTGAATTGTGAGTATAACATGGGCATGATTAGTGTTTGGGGTCCGGGAATTCCCGAAAAAATTAAATTTCCCGGGAATACGGGAAATATTAAAAAATATTTTTTTGTTTATTTTGGGCACTAATTTAGTTTTACTATATAGTAAAATTTGAAAACTGGGAAATTGTAGATATATTTCAAATGCATATATTTACATTACTGACAATAATAATTACAATTTGATACTATGGCTGTCATTGTGCCAATACGTAACCAATGGTCTGCTTTAACTTTAAATTTCTTGTTTTCCCATATGAAACCATTAAGAAATGGTCTAAAAATATGAATAAAATTAAAATTGACACCTGGATCCATATAATAAAAAATAGAATTATACCCTACGGTATATTTAAATTACCCTTTGTAAGAATTAAAGACTGCATGCACCATTTCAATGTTTTTATTTTTTATGAATTTATTTAATTAAAATTAACATTTTTTAATGTTTCTATTGTATTTACAGTTTAGAATATTTTAGCCCTTTTTCTGTACAATATTTTCCTCTCTAGACGAATGAATTTTCTAAATTGGAGACATAACATTCTCAACCATACGGTTTCTTTGTTTCTTTAAACATTTTTTAATTTTGAATCTAGTGTACGTGTCAGTTCACTTGTGCTTGTGATTTCGATATCCAATATTATGATTCCTCCAATTCTGACTATTTGTCTAGAGTAAAGTATTTGTAAAATGAAAAATAATTTCTAAAATATTTTACCAAAAAGATAACTTTTTAATTTGTAATACGTCAGTATTTAAACCCATTAACACTCATTCATTCATTTCTTTTCAATCATTTTCGTAACAACAACTACAATAATAAAAAAATAGTTTTATATTACAGTGAAATTCCCCTAACTCGAAGTCCCCTAACTCGAATTTTTCCCTAACTCGAACTGTTATGTACGAATCTTGGATTCTCAATAGCTTTTTCTTATGTGTTTTTCTCCGTATGTCGAATTTCCCCTAACTCGAACTTTTCTGTAAGTCGAATTAAAAACTGATACAATTTGTGACACTTACTATTTGAGTTTATTCCCGTAACTCGAATTTTTTGTTTTGCTAATTTTAATATTGTTTTCTCGTTAATAAGTAGTACATACATACATATTTTGGTGGCACTTCTTTGCGAAGCCTTTAATTCAGTGATGGGCACCGCTCTCTTTTCCTATGCACAGTGCATAGGAATGAAAATGCTGCTTCTGTCACGGAGAGACACATGTACACATCGTGTACATATAAAAAATGTTTAATTTCCATAACTCGAATTTTCCCTAACTCGAAGTGTTTTGTCATGCCCTAGGCGATTCGAGTTAGGGGAATTTCACTGTATTATTATTTTGTTTTGTTCTTCTCGATCACTAGTGTCTTATAGTTTAATAATCAACATCTGCATTCATATTTAAAATTATCAAAAATGTATGAAAACATTGCAATAGTGTACACGGACGTGTACGGTGGGCGTTAATGTGTTAAAAAAATCACACCTGTTACTAAATGTTGATATTTAAAACCATATTGGACATACCTAAAATAAATTATTTTTTCCCGGGAATGAAAATTTTCATTCCCGTTTTCCCGGGAAATGAAAAAATTCGGGAAACCCCAAACCCTAGTCATGATACAAATGGATGTGAGACTGCCCACATCAACTATATACTAAAACTATTACAAAACATGTAACGAATGGCGGATTCTCTTGAAAATACTGTATCTAGCCTGTGGAAATGGGCTAAAAAAGGGAAAGACACGACAAATGGGCATGACACCGCTCACAAAAACTATAACAAAATACATTGATGACCCTTGACTATAAAAAGGTCATGCTACAAAAAGGGACGCGGCTCCACCCAAACAAGTCAACGTGAGAGGACTCACTTCAGTTTCAAATTTAGGAGCAGTTGAGAGAGGCGTGTCAGAGGCTGTCATCCTCTCCAGATACGAACTTGGTTTGCGACAATATTAATAACTTGCTCGCCGTCTAACACAAAAGACCTGTGGGAAAAATTCAAAGTGGATATGAGTGAGGACATTTTGCATCATTATCGCACCGTTACGATTCTATATCATTTGCGATTAACATTTTCAACGACACGCTGATAAAAATTTAAGACATATGCCTAGCCATCAGCAAAAAAACTCTTAATCAACTTGGAATGGTGGTGCCTGAACGTTCTACCATTGACATTACTGATCGAGATTTGCTAACAGAACGGCAATTCAATGTTGAAGACTTGCGTCTGTTTGTCGCAACAAAAAAACTCTATTAATTTTAAATGGAAAATCAAAGGAAAAGATGTCCTTATACCACGCATTCCGATGATTCCCACCCATATACCATCCGATTTCAAACGACTACGGTTTCTGATTCGCCTAGCATTTTCAATGACTATAAACAAAGCACAGTGAAATCACTTGAAGTTTGTGGATTGAGTTTGGGAAATCCATGTTTTTCACATGGTCAGCTATATGTTGCTTGCTCTCGAGCCCAAAAACTTTTATGTACTTGAACAAGGTGGAAAAATTGTAAATATCGTGCATCACGAAGCACTCCAATGAAATACTGAATAACTTAACTAATAGACACAAAATACATTCTTAGAAATAATTACCATAATTAATTAACCCACTAATAAATGTTTCATTTTCTTTAAAGAAACACTGAAAAAATTACTTAGATTTTCATGAAGTTTTTATATTTTAAAAATGTAACTTATGAGTTTAAATAAATAAGTATTAATTTAATCTAATTTACAGAAGTAAAAATATACAAAACAAAAATTGCGAGCATAGAAAGTTACATACATAAGGAAGACGAAAACCCATGCAACGCCGGGTACAAAAAGCTAGTAAACATATAAAACTTCATCTTCAAGGTCAAAATCGCAAAAAAACTTGAAAAAAACTTTGATTTTTTAACCTTTTTCCCCTGTTCAGGTCCATAGGTAGCAAACCCATCAAAATTCAAGGAAACAATCAACTATAAAAATGTACCTAAGATCTCAATAAACAACTTTCTAGAACATATGAACTTCCTAGAAAGGATTCTTAACACCGTTCAGGTAGGAAAATATATCTTGCAGAACCGTTCCTGTTAATGGGCAGTCCGACTGCAAAGCATATGAGTGATATTATCCTTAATCAAAGACGAAAACCCGTGCAACGCCGGGTACAAAAAGCTAGTATAATCATAAATACCGTTTAGGATTAGAAATGTTCTGCAGTCCTCTGCGCAGTAACGGTGGGGTGGATATAATTTATGTTGCGAGGGCGTATTTCAGTCTCGTGGAGTGTAATTCCAATAATCAATTATTTTCTTCTCGAATTATCGAGAATTTTGACGAGTTCAAGAACACTTGAAGTATCTGTGGTATCTGCGTCATTATTTCCCGGCTACTGCCGATATATTGTCCACTCTTGACTCTAAATATACGATGTTTCATGTATGAGTTCAGAAGACTGTGAGTGTTTACGGGTAGATATTGTTGAATTTCGTAATTCAGGCCTTTTTGCCAGACTTTGTCAAAAGCCTGGGAAACGTCGAGGAACGAAACTCAGCGATATTTTTTTAAAAAAGCTTTTCGTATTTCGTAAAAAAAATATAGAAATTTGCATATTCTTTAAGCTTTGAAGTTCTGTAAAAAGGAGAAAACGTGCAAACCAAATGGAAAAGTGAGTGCACATATTTTTTACAAATATCTCTAGTTTCATGTGTATATGGTCCTGATTTAGTCAAATAAGTACTGTAGCATAGTGTTTTAACATAGTTGCTAAAACAGCAGACAACTATTTGTTATTTTGGATTTTTTACCAAAATCGTGGGATTATTTCCTTCATTTAACATTAGTAGGGGTAGAACTTTGAGGTCCTTTCAGTCCTTTCAGTCTTTACTTTCTTATTTTCCTTTAAGACGGTATGAGATTAATATTTCGTTTTACAACTATCAATATGGTTAAATTTTAAAACATTAGCTGCCACACCAGGAGTGACCCCAAGTAATAGAAGTTATTTACTTTAAGAATTGTAGTTTTTCTTATTAAGGGTGGCTAATTTCTTGCGATATCATAAGGCTCACTTTTGGCTTAAGAATATTACGTGTTTATTTGGTGATGGTTTCCTACCACCAACGTCATTCAAACAGTCTGTGTGCTCTAAGCCACCTTCTGCCAACTTTGACATCCAACTCCTTCCCCATTTAATCCAACAAACGAATCTGTTGTATCTGTCACACCAGAGTACAACAAACATAAAGTATTACACAATCTTCATTTCACACGATTATCAACCGTCACAATATTTAAAATTCCAAAACATTTGTTTGGAATTTTCGCTCACAGAATTGTTATTTTTCGTTTTCATAAGCATTTTACATAAAAAGCACACTGCCGCTGCTGCTGCGGCTACTGCCTCGGCTTTGTTGGCCCCGGCTATGTTTGCCATCAATGGGACATAAAAGAGTTGAAATTAAGTTTTCTTCTGTGTTCCAAGTGCTGCTATACGAGAACGACATTTTATGCCCCGAGAAACAAGACCAAAGGCGCACACATACATACATACACCCAGAGCGAGAGACGACGGATACGGACGGATCCGTCCATATCCGAGCAAACATGAAAGGCAAGGGAAAACCACAAAACTCATGAAAAGAAATTATGTTTGGACATTCCATTTGATGGACATGGATTACGGATATAAATTTAAGTTTGCGACTTCATACCCGAACAGGCACAACCACCACCAACAACAACACCAACACCACGTCCACTGCTATGGCCATCCATATGCACTGAGAGTGAAACTGAAACGACTGACTGACTGGCTAAATTTGCCCTCTGGCAAAATATTTACCCAACAGCAACAAGAACAACAACAACAGCAGTCAGTATTCGAGGAATTCAGTTCGGTTGAAGTGTCAGGCTGTGTGTATGTGTGAGTGGGTTTGGTATTTTACAGTGTTTGCAATTTTTTTAAACGACTGCAGAAACATACGGATTTATGTGAATTTATATGACAAAAGATATATAAAAGTAAAATTTATCCAAATAATACTTTTGTGCAAAAGTTATGGTGTGTAATTTAGCTTTTAGTTAAAACTCTTTTATTCTTGGCTGCCACAATAAGTCGCACATCACACATCTGCCTAAGAACAGCTAAGGTTTGATGTTCCAGCGAAATAGGTCCAGCTATTGTGGGCTAAGATACAATTTCTTTGCAAAGGTCGACTAAAGCGCTGTGCACAAATATTTACTGGGATAGATATATTTTATTTCTAGAGGGGTGGTTGTTCTCAGTAGAGGGGTCAGGGATCAAGTTTAGCCATATAAATTCCGCTAAAATTTCTTTTTACTTTCTTCAAAAATATTCTAAATAAATTTCGCAAATATCATTCCTATTGATGGGTAGATTTTGCCAGTTCATGTTCGTTCGTTGTTGTGTATTTATTTGATAAACGTAAACGATATAGGCCCATCGTTCGTTATACCGGGTGTCTTGGGATTACTTTATGATTAGAACGATAATGTGATGTCTTTTGCGGCTGATTTGAAAGTACCATTTTTAATAACTTGTTCAGACAATCACTTGTTCGGCAATGCTTCGAACAACGTCCCATGTTTTCGGTTTGTTCGCACAAACCAATGACTGCACGTTAGAGCGTACCAGGTTACAAGTAAAAAAAAAAAAGTTCGCCGTACACCTTCGAATATGAAGTATTATTGAAAGGTAGTTTCAAAAAATTTTTTTTTATTTTTTTATGCCGAACGTAGGGGTCGCGCTTTTACATTTTTCTATATAACTTCTGCATTTATAAACGGATTTTAAAGTGTGATACATCGATGTTTTTGTCCGATTTTTTTGTCTTTGAAGTCATTGAGCTCAAACATGATTCATGATTTTATGCGAGCTTTAATTTTCGATTATTAGAGTGGTACATTAGGGTAGTAGCAACTGAGAAATGATGGGTAAGTACCAGAAGGGTGTGCTTGACTTCAAAGACAAAAAAATCGGCCTCGTCGAGACAAAAACATCGATGTATCACACTTTAAAATCCGTTTATAAATACAAGTTATATAGAAAAATGTAAAAGCGCGACCCCTACGTTCGGCATAAAAAAATAAAAAATTTTTTTTTGAAACTACCTTTCAATAATACTTCATATTCGAAGGTGTACGGCGAACTTTTTTTTTGAGGTACGCCCTGACATACGTGCAGTGCACGTATCTCCAGAGAAAATAATATACATAGATGCGTTATATCGCACAATTTCTGTGGCTGGTTCATTTCCAGAAATAAGTTAACATACGATAAGGATCGTAACCTATATTATTACATTAAATAGAATGTGACCATCAAGTCGTAGTAAACCAAGAACAACAGCGGTGACTAACCTTTTCATCAGGCGGGCCAAAGTTAAGAAATAATATTTTCTGTCTATTTTTTCGGCATTGACTGTATCGGTTAATTGAGATCGTGTTAAAATGCTTGGTTTTCTTTTTTGAAGAAAATGAAATATAGTGCAATCGCAAAAATTTTGAATTTCTTTCACGACTGTCAACATTTGAGAAATTAAATGTCACTAGCCATTTAAACAGTTCTCCTATGTTTTTAATCCATTATTATGTGTTTACTGTAATTTTTTGTTAGGGTATATGGAATCTTAAAAAATAATTAAGTTATAAAATCTTCTAATATACATTATATTGAATATACATCCATCCAATATACATTTGAAAACTTTCAGAATTTGTATATCTTTCGCGAATCGCTTCCAAAATATTCAAAATTTAGACATCTGACTTTGTAGACTTTCTGTAGAACTAAGTTCATCAAGATTAATTTCAAGAGATGTTCTCGCCGCACGCAAACAGTTTTCCAACTGAGCATTAGTAATATGTGATTTGATGTGTTTCGTGCGACTAAACAGCTGTTTACGCACATAAGTGTTTCTAAAGAGCGAACTGATTGACAGAGCATGTTTGTAAAACGCAGGATATTTATCTTTGTCCTTATACAAAGTATAGAACAAAATATATAGTGTCGTATGGGAATTTTAGGAGTTAGATTACGATACTTTAGAACACACTAAATTGTTAGGTTCGGAAAAAATTGAGGTGGTGGGGTGAGAGTAAGAGGGAGCTCATCGGGGTCAAAGGTGAGGGAAAAGGGGTAAAAATACACAAAAAGCTCCAAAACTGCCTCGGAGTCGTCCCCAGAGGGGTTAAATATAAGACCGACCCCCAACAGTTTTTCGAACACACATACCCTCTATCACCACTCGTTAGAGGGGCTCCCATACAAAAATTAATTATACACTCCACGAGAGTATTATGTCTTTGTGCATTTGTTTGTAACACCCAAAAGGAAACGAGTTAGACCCATCGTTTTTTATACAGATCAGCTTAGAATCACTTTCCGTCTGTCCATCTATTGTTGTAATCAAATTACAGTTCGCAATTATTGTCCGATCTTAACAAAATTTGGCACAAGTAAGTTTTGTGGATCAAGGACGAACGCTATTTAATTTGCAAATCGGTTCAGATTTAGATATAGCCCCCATACAAATGTCGCTCCCGATTTGACTTTTGCCGCCCTAGAAATCACATATTATACCCGATTTTCTTCAAATTTGGCTTAACTACTTATAATATAACTAGAAACAGCTATGATGAAAGTGGGTAATATTAGTTCATAGCCCCATAACAAATGTTGCTCCCAAATGTTTAACCGATTTTGGCTAAAACTATATGTATTATATTCCACATATTTCGTTTCAGGTTTCAATATAACCACATACAAATGTCCTTTCCGCTTACAATTTTTTTAAACACATATATTTACAGGATACAAAAAATCTTCCCGTTTTCTTTTGAACTGTATTCTGATAGAAATTGAAGTGTATCATATAGTCGGCCCCGCCCGACTTTAACCTTTCCTTACTTGTTTTTTTATAAAATTTGTTTACACCGCTCTTACTGGTGCAAGGAGGCCGCTAGTGGAGTCAAATGTATGACCGACCCCCAATTTTTTTCAACCTCCGCATTTTTTCCGAACATACTTATATTAAACATTTAAGGTGGTCCCCATACGAATTATATATTTTTTATAATTTTTATTATGGCTGTAAGGCCCAAAACTGCCCTGGAGTCGCCCCTAGCTGGATTAAATGTAAGACCGACCTCCACTAATTGTCCATCCTCAACATTTTTTCCAAACAAACTTACCCCCTATCCCCACCCTTAACGGGGCTCTCATACAAAAACTATCTTTTATATAATTTGCTCCCACGACTCTAACTGCCCCAAGGAGGCCGCTAGTGGAGTCAAATATATGACCAACGCCCAATATTTTCTCAACTGCAAACCTTAAGATGGTCCCATACATTTGCCTATTTTTTATATTTTTTATGAAAGAAAGTTACAAACCTGCCCGCAGTAGACCCTATAGGGGAGAAGTGTAAGACTGACCCCCATTAATTTTCCCTCCTCAATATTTTCCCCAAACACACCTACCCCCTATCAGCACTCCTTAAGGGAAAAGTTGGAAGATTTCCTATAATGCTTAAGGGGACTCCCATACAAAAGCAAAATTTTTATAAAATTTGCTCCACCACTCTAGGGGAGTCAAATGTACCAAATTTTACGGCACAACGCATTGTTATAGTCCACCAAATAACCTTTTTTTTGAAAATGCTATAAAAAACTACTGAATATTTTCTCAAATTTATTTTTTATTTGAAAGTACAATCCTTCCGGTTAATAATGGAAAATAATTTTATTCAAATGGCTGCCTCGGGCACCCCACAAATAATAGTCCAACGGTTGAATAGTTGAAAAAAAAACGTTAGATGGCGGACCCTCATACCAATGTCTCCTATGATTTACTTTTTCCGCTCTAGAAACCACATATTTCAACAAATAACTTTTTTTTTGAAAATGCTATAAAAAAAACTACTGAATATTTTCTCAAATTTCTTTTTTTATTTGAAAGTACAATCCTTCCGGTTAAGAATGGAAAATAATTTCATTCAAATGGCTGCTGAGGGCACCCCACAAATAATAGTCCAACGGTTGAATAGTTGAAAAAAAAACGTTAGATGGCGGACCCTATATAACTGCAACGGCTCTTTCGACAGCGTCGTTGATAAGACGATTTGTATGATAGCAACGGTATTGCCAAAAAAATGTTTTTGGCTTTGAAAGTGTGAAAAGAATTAGATTGACGTCAACACAAGTGAATTAAGAACTCTTGATGACAGGAGCATATATTGCACGCTTCGGATTATCACCGTATTTAATTGTTGCCGGTCCAAAAACCTTGGGAAGATCGCGAAGACTATCAGCAAGCGCTAGAAATATTGCGTAAATTACATTATGCCACAGACGCTGCCGGAGCAAATTTTATGAAATTATAGTTGGGGAGGGAAAGTTAATAATAAAATCTTACATTTAACCCCTCTGGAGAGGACTTCGAGGCAGTTTTGGGATTTTTTGTGTATTTTTACCCCTTTTCACTCACATTTAACCCCGATGAGTTCCATCTTAGTCTCAGCCCACTACCCCCATTTTCTGGCTCATGAACTTTTTTCCGAACTAGCATATCAAAATCGAAAGGTCGTGTACTATTCCACCCCAAGTGTATAGTCCTATTGTAATTCACGTCTACCGTGAATTGAGTTGCAAATACATAAAAAATAACAATATGTTTTTAAAATCCTGAAATCGGGTTTCAAATTCGAGGTTTAATTCAGAAATCAAAGAAGCAAATTTATCCACCGTATCTTGTATAATCTCTGATTGCAAAAAGTTTTTTTGTCCTCAACTGTTGTTCCAAAAGACAAAGCTTCATTTGAAATGCAGAAAATAATTAGTTAATCTTTCCCCTGTAGGCGAGTATTAACGTCATTTAGGTAAGTTGCTTGTTATATCGACCACAAATGCAAAGTTGCAAAACCACTGCATATCTGCAAACTCTGGAACTGTTTTTGGCGTACTTGCATAGAATGATTGGCACGGGTCATTTCATTTTATATATGCATATTTTATAAAGCCAGTATAAATTAAATCCGAAGGCTTTAGAAATTCTTGGTACTAACGGTGATTCAACCCGAAATTCACTAGTTGGGCGACCACTTTCAGGACATGGCCAATTTTGAGCGGTTTCTAACATAAATTCTCCTAATGAATAATGCAATGAAATTTTAGTGTCACTAAACCATCGTATTTTCCAATATTTGCTGGAGTTAAGTTGTAAGGCAAATCGATTTAAAGTAGATGAAACTGCCTCTAATAAAATTGGAGCCTTAGTAATGCGCTTAGGAGGATAAAATGCCGCTAATGTCTTTTTAAAATGTATATAAATTGCGAGTTGGACAGTATCGGTCATATCTGTGCTTTCATCCAATGCTAAGGAATGAAATATAAACTCAGAAGCACGACTTTAAAAAATTATCTGCGATACAGACTTATTTTCGAGAAATCTCTTTTCTTTCCTGTACACAAAATTTAACCGACGCACAGTGGTTCAGAATCAAAATCCATCGGCAAAAATGCAATAACTTTTGTTCTAGTAGACATTTTTGAGTTCTGTAAAAATTAACTTATACATTTTTCCGGTAAATGAACTCTGATTGTTCGTCGCATTTTGAACAAATACGTAAAAATATGTTAAAAAACATAAAAACAAAAAAATAAAAAATTTTAATTTTCTTTAAAATCAAAAAATACAAAAAGTGGTAAATTTTGGACCGATTTCTGAAATATATCCAATTTACCGAATTTTTATGTTAATATGTGAAAATAATCCTTGGGATCTTTGCCTAATTTTGATTTTTTACAGAGCAAAAAAATGTCTGCTAGAACAAAAGTTATTGAATTTGGCCGATGGATTTTGATTCTGAAACACTGTGCGACGCTCTCCAAACATTCCTCGATTATTTTAACATCAGAATATGATTTGATGTAATTTATGATTGCAACTGTATATCTGCCTTTGGAGCAGCATGTTGACTCCGAATCCACTCTAGAAAATATTTTTTGATTTTTAAGGTCATTTACTTGGTCTTGTCGAAATTGTCCTTAATATCGAACATATTTGCAATGTTTAGTCTCGTAGTGAAGCTTGATAGATTAAATTAGATCAAAACCAACAAAGTTCTCAAGAAAAATAGTTAACTATGTTGTAATGTTCTCTTCGTTATATTTATCTAGAATAAATTTGTCATTTGTGTTAATTTCAAATAGCCCTACATCGCACACTGTTCCAAAATCCATAATTTTGGCAGAAATTAAAAAAAAAATAAATTACAAAATGTTAAATGTGTTTATATATTTTCTTTATGACAGCACTGCAAGCAAACAAGAGAAAACTAGGTGGCAAACCCACAAACCTGACAGGTATTTAAAGTTTGCCGTTCAAACAAGTGGGATTTATTCGGGTCTAAAGGAGTTATACAAAATATTTAAAATAAAGACGTAAACATAAAATTATAAAGTGACTATATTATTAAAATTGAAAGATTGCATATTTGAAAAAGTATACTTAACATTTTGTGATTACTGTAGTCTTGTCAGTTTTCTTAAGTGTCGTTATTTTGAGATTCGTAGTGAGCATAACCTATAAATGTCGTGGACCAAAAAATTATATCTAGTATTCAGTTTGACTCAAAGTGTAAATGTGAAAGTGTCCGTTTGAATGTGCACTTTATGGTGGAATTAATATCTCATCAACATGTTCCGGCATATTTTAGCAGGATTTTCGATTAGCCATACATACACATACATATTTGATCATATCTCTGAATCAGTGTTGTGTACGAGACCCTTTAAAATGGTATATGGCATCTTTCACTGTTCTGTACACATGTAGCATTTTATATTATTTCCTAAAAAAATAGTTGGTTGCAGTGTCAAGTAGAATACATATTACTATGTTATATTTTCCTTTTACAAATATGTTCAGAAAAACACATTTTGTCAAAGCGAACTAAGCTTCTTTCTTTACTTTAAGCTTTCATAAAATGTTGTTTTTGTTTATATATTGAGTTTATATGGGAGGCGATAGTGGGTGCGGTCTGATTGACGCAATTTTTTTTATTAGCAAATGTGAAATTGTGCAAAATTACAAGATTGTATATTTATTTGTATACCCTCCTCCTAAGGATGGGGGTATACTCACTTTGTCATTCCGTTTGTAACACCTTGAAATATTCATCGTAGACCACATAAAGTATATACACTCTGGGTCGTGGTAAACATCTAATGCGATATAGCCATGTCCGTCTGTCTGTTGAAAACACGCGAGATGTCTAACGAAATGAGCAAGGAGGTTCAAATTTTCCCAGATCGGAAAAACTTTTTCCCTAACAAGGGCTTAAAATACCCACTAATATTTAGACTATTTAAGCATTTTTTAATTGTTGCTTTATATGCACTCGAAATTTGCTGAGTACATTCCTCTGGTAGTCTAAAAGCATCAACAAGTAAATAAACGTTTTAGCGGACGAAATGGAACAAAAAGGGATAAAAATGGTACAAATGATACGACAACAGCTAGAAACATAAAATTTGAACGTACATCCCTCCAACTGCGTATATACGTAAAATAGAGGAATTTTTTGAAATTCGTACTTTTGGGACGGCAAAGGATAAAAATCATGAAATCGGAATCATGAAATTCGGTGTGAACATCCCTCTAATTGCGTAGACACGTAAAATAGAAGGATTTTTGAAATTCGGACTTTATAGGAATACAATTAGAAAAGAGGGATAAAAATGGTACCAACCAAACCGCTGAAGTTGAAGTCATGAAATTCGGTATATAAAGGGTGATTTTTTAAAAGCTATAGGAAAGTTTGACAGTTCGATTCCCACCAGAGGCTCTACTCTGTCGCTGCAATAATTAGCTACAATGGTATTAGTCACCCGGGCTCAATCCCTGGACCGAGAATCTATATATATAAAAATGAATCTGTGTTTGTATGTTTGTTTGTTCCTTACAGCAGCCTAAACTACTGAACCGATCTTCTTGAAATTTTCACAGTATGTTCATGCTGAATATTGTCAGTTCCATGACACCTAGAGTGCTGAAATTTTGTGTAAGTGCATCTAGCATCAATGTGCATAGTTGTGCCAAAAATGGGCGGTATCGGAAAAGTGGGCGTGGCACCTCCCATACGAAGTTAAAACCTATTATTGAATATTGTCAGTTCTATGACACCTAGAGTGCTGTAATTTTGTGTACGTGCATCTAGCATCAATGTGCATAGCTGTGTCAAAAAAGGGCGGTATTGGAAAAGTGGGCGTGGCACCTCCCATACGAAGTTAAAACCTATTATTGAATATTGTCAGTTCTATGACACCTAGAGTGCTGTAATTTTGTGTAAGTGCATCTAGCATCAATGTGCATAGCTGTGTCAAAAAGGCGCGGTATTGGAAAAGTGGGCGTGGCACCTCCCATACGAAGTTAAAACCTATTATTGAATATTGCCAGTTCTATGACACCTAGAGTGCTCTAATTTTGTGTAAGTGCATCTAGCATCAATGTGCATAGCTGTGTCAAAAAGGGGCGGTATTGGAAAAGTGGGCGTGGCACCTCCCATACGAAGTTAAAACCTATTATTGAATATTGTCAGTTCTATGACACCTAGAGTGCTGTAATTTTGTGTACTTGCATCTAGCATAAACATGCGTAGTTGTGCCAAAAATGTGCGGTATTGGAAAAGTGGGCGTGGCACCTCCCATACGAAGTTAAAACCTATTATTGAATATTGTCAGTTCTATGACACCTAGAGTGCTCTAATTTTGTGTAAGTGCATCTAGCTGTGTGAAAAATGGGCGGTATTGGAAAAGTGGGCGTGGCACCTCCCATACGAAGTTAAAACCTATTATTGAATATTGTCAGTTCTATGACACCTAGAGTGCTCTAATTTTGTGTAAGTGCATCTAGCATCAATGTGCATAGTTGTGCCAAAAATGGGCGGTATTGGAAAAGTGGGCGTGGCACCTCCCATACGAAGTTAAAACTTATTATCGAATACTGTCAGTTCTATAACACCAAGAGTGCTGAAAATTTGTGTAAGTAGATCAAGTGTAAATAGTTGTGCAGAGATGGGCGGAAAGTGGGCGTGACCCTTCTCATATGAAATTAAAACCTCTTTTATAATATATTCGACACCGAGATTCTTATATAGTTGTGTGAGTTAATTTAGTTGTAAACTGCTTAAAAAAGATTCAAGTGGGAGGATTTGAAAGATGGGGAATTTTTGATTTAAATTTTTTAAAATTTCACGTTTTCTTTGGATTTTCTTAGCACAATAGTAAAGAAAGGTTACAAAAAAAGTCAAGAAAACAGAAATTATATTAATTTTTTAGTTTTTGTGTTGTTTTATTAGTGTACAATTTGATACACTTTCTATGTGTTTTGAATGTAGTATATTCGAATTCCAGTTTAGCGAGTATTTTGTTTTGGTAATGGAAAGGAGGAGATTCACACTCAACCAAAAATCAAATTGATTTTTGACAATTCTTCCTTTTTTTGCCGTAAACTAAAATTCTGATCTTCAATATTCTCCATGGAAAATATCCATTTTTTTAGTATCTCAGGGAAGTACTTTTATTATAATTGATACATATATTACCGATCACAAGAAGAAACAATATGAAACCTGATTTTAATTTCCGTCTGTTTTTCTGCCTGGCGAAGCGGACGGGGGTTCAGCTAGTTAGAATATAAATTTACTTTGTATTGTAATTAATAATAAATAAATGAAATAAATAATGGATTTTTCAAAATTTTAGGCGTAAAATGGGGCGAATGGGGATAAAAATGGCATGGTAGGATTAAATTCGGCACTAATCAAGCGGCTTAGCTAGAATCATGCGCAGACGCGGAGATTAAGAGGTCATTTTCCATATCCGTACTTTTAGGGTGAACATGAAAATAAGTTTGTACATTCTACATATTGGATCTTCAATATTAGTACTTTTTCTATCAAAATGGTACGGACATTTGTGCAGTAGCTGGAATCAAGAAATTGGAAAATCAACCCTGAGGGAAATTGTTTCTAGCTAATAATGAATGAAAGCACCTGATAATTAGGGCCTCATATTTTTTTGATTACTGTTGAGGACTATTATATTTCTATATTTTATTTAAGTTAAGCTTACACACTTTCAGTTCCGTATGCAATTACAGCTGTCCACCCTAATATACAAATTGTTATTTCGGACGTTACAATAACAACATGTTCAAGCTCGGACATCAGTTCTTTACGGTTCCTTATGTATTCATTGTTGTTGTTGGTAATTTTGTTTGTATGCTTTAATAGCTTTCATATTGTTTCTGTTTGTTGTTTGTACCTGCAATAGATTTGTCACTTTCTTCTTATTTGTTTTATGCTTTGTGATCTCTGTATTAAAACTGTCAACTATGTACACTGAAAGCAGCGATTGTTGTTATTGCAAATTATGGCTGCCGAAAAGTACATATGTAATATGTTTTCTCGTGATTTCTACGGCCCATGTAGCCACAGCAATAATCGTCACACTCAGTTAAATAAAAGAAGTTCGGTTGAAAAGATTAACTCTGACTTGAAAATTTAAACTTATAACCTATGTATGCATTCAACTGTTACAGTCAGCATAATTGATGGCAAAATAAAATTATTGTGATAAATAACTAGTAAATCAAAATATTTTTTTTTCAAATCCATGCTTTATGCAAGCAGAATTCTATTGGGCCTAGAAATTCTTTTTTAGTTATCTTTTGTAGAAGGAAAAATTACTGCGTTATCAGGAGCAGAAATAATAGATTTTTAATTTGTGGTTTGTATGGGAGGTACCACGCCCCTTTGTCCATTCCCGCTCATATTTGCAGCAGCACTTAAAAAATGCACACCAAACCGACGTACCAAATTTTGTTCAAATACCGTTATCAGGAGCAGAAATAATAGATTTTTAATTTGTGGTTTGTAGGGGAGGTACCACGCCCCTTTGTACAATCCCGCCCATATTTGCAGCAGCACTTAAAAAATCCACACCAAACCGACGTACAAAATTTTGTTCAAATACCGTTATCAGGAGCAGAAATAATAGATTTTTAATTTGTGGTTTGTATGGGAGGTACCACGCCCCTTTGTACAATCCCGCCCATATTTGCAGCAGCACTTAAAAAATCCACACCAAACCGACGTACCAAATTTTGTTCAAATACCGTTATCAGGAGCAGAAATAATAATAGATTTTTAATTTGTGGTTTGTATGGGAGGTACCACGCCCCTTTGTATAATCCCGCCCATATTTGCAGCAGCACTTACAACATGCACACCAAACCGACGTACCAAATTTTGTTTAAATACCGTTATCAGGAGCAGAAATAATAGATTTTTAATTTGTGGTTTGTATGGGAGGTACCACGCCCCTTTGTCCAATTGGTCAAATTTTTCCATTTCCTTGTATTGTCATCGAAAATGATTAAGTGTGCAAAATTTGAGCAAAATTGGTTGAGAAAAAAGCTTTCAAAAATTGATTTCAAATTTTGTGGCACACAAACATATATAGAAAGTAACCTTATATAAAGCATGGAAAAAATAATAATACTGTTAAATTCTCGTACAATTACTCTTGAAGTTTTATATTTATACAGTAGAGTACTATTAATATTATGATATTTAACATATATTCTTATGTGCATAATAAATATGACAATTTTCCTAAAGTGGACAGCCTCTAATCTGCCTGTAATACTGTGGAATGCACTCCGTGGTGGAGGGTATATAAGATTCAACTCGGCCGAACTTAACATCTTCTTACTTGTTTCATTGTAGTTTTCGACTTTATGCCTTCAAAAATAGATTTGGGACCAATTTCTTCGTAAAAAATCGTTACCGGTTCAGCTAGTTAAACATATTTATATATATTGCTAAATATATGAAAACAAAAGTGATTGCTTTCCACGCCTACCGCCATATCATGATATGACTATATAGCGGTTTATGCGTCATGGTTATTATTGTGTTTATAAAACGTAGTTTTGAAGGTTTGAATGCATGCAGACTGCAAAGAGAATTATATATATTGGAAAATATATAATTGAAATTGTTGAAGTAATTAGTTGATGTATATAATTGTGATCACTCTAGAGACTGGGCTATTTCCATGACTACTAACTCTATGTAACTCAGTTTTGACACTGTAGAATATAAATCCACAACTACGAGTTGCTGTGGTTAAATAACCCTAACATTGTTCTCCCATCATATGTCGGCATTTCTTATTAATTGGTAATATGTACAATAGGCTGGGTCGGCCATTTCATGTACCGATTGCAAAGATATTCTGCACAGTGATAGTGCTGTGAATATATATCTGCACACATGTGTGAACCGCAATTAGTTCAAGAAAAATTTGAGTACAATGAAAAACCAGTAAGGAAAGGCTACAGTCGGGCGGGGCCGACTATATGATACACTCCACTTTCTATCCGAATACAATTCAATTCGGTAAAAAAGTGAAAACTTGAAGAATTTTTGTATGTTTCCTAATCGTTGGCTAATATGACCTGACCTAATTGGTCAAATCGAGAAGAATATTTGTATCGGGGCTATACCCAAACATGGAATGAAGTGATCCACTTACACAATAGGTGTTTCCAGTTCAAATATAACGTGTTATGCTCAATTTGAAGAAATTCGGCGAAAATACGTGGTTTTTGGGGCGAAAAAATCAGGCCAATAGCGAAATTTGTATGGGAGCTATATATAAATCTGAACCGATCTGACCTATTTTCACCACGGATGTTTGTAGTTGAAATATAAGATGTTTTGCCAATTTTGAAGAAAATCTGTTAAAATATGTGGTTTCAAGAGCAAAAAACTCAAATTAAGAACGAAATTTGTATGGGAGCAATATATAAATCTGAACCGATCTGACCTATTTTCACCACGGATGTTTGTAGTTGAAATATAAGATGTTTTGCCACTTTTGAAGAAAATCTGTTAAAATATATGGATTCAGAGCGGAAAAATTCAAATTGGGAGCGAAATTTGTATTGAAGCTATATATAAATCTGAACCTATCTAACACATTTTTATAACAGGTGTTTCGATTTGAAATATAAGGTGTTTTGCAATTTTTTAAGAAAATCTGTTAAAATATGTGGATTCTAGAGCGAAAAAATACAAATTGGGAGCGAAATTTGTATGGGAGCTATATATAAATCTGAGCCGATCTAGCACATTTTTACCACAGGTGTTTCTAGTTGAATTATAAGATGTTTTGCAATGTTTTAAGAAAATCTGTTAAAATATGTGGATTCTAGAGCGAAAAAATACAAATTGGGAGCGAAATTTGTATGGGAGCTATATATAAATCTGAGCCGATCTAGCACATTTTTACCACAGGTGTTTCTAGTTGAATTATAAGATGTTTTGCCAATTTTGAAGAAAATGTGTTGAAATATGTGGTATCTAGAGTGAAATCAAAGGGTCAAATCGGGAGTGAAATTCGTATGGGGCTATATCTAAATCTGAACCGACTTCTTCAAATTAAATAGCGTTCGTCCTTGTCTCGAAAAACTTCGTTGTACAAAGTTTCGTTTGGTTCTGGCTACAATTGCGACCTGTATCGTGATTACAACAATAGATGGACATACAGACGGACAGACAGATGGACATTGCTAAATCGACTCAGAAAGTGATTCTAAGCCGATCGGTATAATTAACAGTGGGTCTATCTTCCTTCCTTTTGGGTGTTACAAACAAATGCACAAAGACATAATACTCTCGTGGAGTGTATAAAAAACAAACAAAGGTTCGTGGTTAATTTCGTATTTTGAACTTCATTATTAGCCAGATTTTCAAATCGTTTATATTGTTCGATTACTTATAAAAAACTACTTAAACTGTAATATTTTTATTGTTTGGCCCAAAATGTTGGCTTTATTTTGTTTGTACATTTTTCTTTTACTTCATGCAAATGCAATTTTCTTTAATTTCTCGTGAAGAAGACATAATTAACTTGCATTTCAAAATTTTTGTCAACGGACAACCACGGTAGGCCCGCGGACTATTAAAGGCATTTAAGTAAAAAGAAGTAAGGAAAGGCTAAAGTCGGGCGGGACCGACTATATGATACCCTCCACTTTCTATCCGAATATAATTCTTTTCGGTAAAAAAAGTGAAAACGGGAAGGATTTTTGTATCCTGTAAATGTATGTGTTTGACAAAAAAACTTTAAATCGGAAAGGAAATTTGTATGGGGATATATTGAAACCTGGAACGAAATAGGTGAAATATAATATGTATAGATTGGCCAAAAAAAGGTTAAGCATTTGGGAGCAATATTTGTATTGGGGCTATATCTAAATCTGAACCGATCTTAACCACTTCCACCATAGGTTTTTTTGTTGGATTATAAGATGCTGTACCCAATTTAAATATGTGGTACAATATGTGGTTTCTAAAGCAGAAAAAGTCAAATCGGGAGCGCAAGGACATGAACCGATGAACCGATCTAGCCTGCTTTAGCCACAGGTGTTTCTAGATAGATTATAAGATGTTGTGCAAAAGTTAAAGAACATCGGGTACAATATGTATTTCCTAGAGCAGCAAAAGGCAAATCGGGAGCAACATTTGTATGGGGGCTATATCTAAATCTGAACCGATATTACCCACTTTCTGCATAGGTGTTTCTAGTTAGATTATAAGATGTTGTGCCAAATTTAAAGAAAAGCGGGTGCTATATGTGGTTTCTAGAGCGGAACATGTCAAATCGGAAGCGAAATTTGTATGGGGGCTATATCTAAATCTGAACCGATTTCCCTCAAATTAAATAGCGTTCGTCCTTGATCCACGATGCCAATGATGCCTTGATCCACGTGCCAATTTTTGCTAAGATCGGACTATAATTGCGACATGTAATTTGATTACAACAATAGATTGACAGACAGACAGACGGATGGGGCTGACCTGAGTTTCTATTTACAGGAAATCAAATTTCCATTTTTGGTCGAAGGGAACACTATACTAAGCGTATGGACCGCGATCCAGCCTAATATCCACGTATGTTAGTTATGGCCTTTCACTCCATCATAACATATTGCGTATTAGTAGAAGGTATTTCCACTCGTCCCCTATTGTTTAGATTTTATAATTAAATTGCAGAAGTAAATGTATTGTTGTGCCGTTTGTTGTTCTTGTTCATGAACAGTGCAATATCTCACAATAGTAATTGAAGTGGCAGTAATGTGTGTAGTAGAAGTACTACCAATTGTTCTATTGTTATTACAAGGTTCGGTATTATTATTACTTAAATGAAACACATACACACACATACGATAACACCTCCAGATGTTAGGACTTCTTAGCGGTGGAAATTGTGAGTCCGTGCTCAAGCAGGCAAGTCAGACCACCTTCAGGTCGCCTAGCGATAATGTCGACATACATTCTTGAAGTAATTCCTATTTTATGAAGGAGTTTAAAATCTGTGTTCTATGCAACCTTCTTCCTTTATTTGCGACAAAGGATGTAGGAAAGCTGTTGAACACCAAATATATAAATGAACACCCTTGACATTGGTAAACTTTAATATAAGGTAACCTAAAGAAGGTGGCATAATGGTTTTCCTTTTTCTTTCGTATTATTTATAAACTGATTATAAATAGTTTTTTATCAATTCAAAGAATAGTTTCTTATACATGAAAACTAAAAAAATGGGATATGTTTCATATTTTTTTCCCATAAAATTTTTTGATTGTTTAGTAAGATCAAAGTCACTAAATAAAAATTCTTAAAAATTAAAAAAAAACAAGTAAAAACGGCGTTAGGTTCGGCCGGGCCGAACTTTATATACCCTCCACCATTGATTGCATTCCACAGAGGCTGTCGATTTTCGTAGAAGTGCAGTAATATTACAGGAAAATATATTTTTTTAATATAGCCAAAGCAAAACTAATATCAAAATAATAATTTTAAAAATAAATATAATATTTTTATTATTTCAAACCACGCTTACAAGGCAAGGTTATCAATATGTTAACACTATATATCGAAATAATAGTTCAAGTCAATTTAAAAAATAAATATTTTTATATTTATGTCTTCAAAAAAGCTTTAATGCCATAAATATTGGTAGATAGTGGGTGCTACAGTTGGGTGTATTTCCATTTTATTTTAATTCTAAAAGTATAAATCCTGAAAATCTATTATCTCATGTACATAGTGCAAAATAACCTAACTTTATGATTCAACTAATTTTTGCCGTAAAAATAAAAAGTACAAATTTCGAAAAATCTTTTTGTTTTGCGTGTCTATATATGTCAGTCAGACGAAATCCATGATTCTAGCTGTGGCCATTTGGTTGGTACCATTTTTATCCCCTTTTCCTATTTACCTCCTTAAGAGTACGACTTTCTAAAATCTCTTTATTTAAATGTCGCAATAGGAGGCATGTGCACACCAAATTTCATCATTGTAGTAAGTCGTTTTAGTTTTATCCCTCTGTACCCATTGCATCCCTTGGAAGTACGAATTTGTAAAAAAGCTTTTATTTTTCGTGTCTACGCTGTCAGAGGAATGTATATTCCGAATTTCATGACTCTAGCTGTGGTCATTTGGTTGGTACTATTTTTATCCCTTTCTCCATTTTAACCCCAAAGAGTACTAATTTCGAAAAATCCATTTATTTTACGTGTCTACGCAATCAGAGGAATGTATACACCGAATTTCATTATTATAGGTGCAGCCTTTAGGTTGTTACCATTTTTATCCCTCTATTCCCATTTTATCCTTAAAAGTACAAATTTGGAAAAAAATACTTTTATATTATGTATCTACTCAATCAGAGAAATATGTACACCGAATTTCGTGTTTCTAGTTGTTGTCGTAGGTACCATTTTTATCCCTTTTTGCCCTATTTCACCCCATTTCACACCCTACGAATAAAAATCACTTTATGGTGTACTTTTTTGTTATAGGGGGAATGCACATACCCAATATCAAGTAAGTACAAGCAGACATATTGAAAAAATGTGCTTAAATACTCTAAAATATTAGGGATTATTATGGGTATTTTTAGTCCTTGTGAGGGAAAAATTTTTCCCTTTGGGCCGATTTCGCCCAGTTTCAATCCCAACCGATCTACGACGTACGAGCGTATTTGTGGAAAATTTGGACATCGTAGCTTTTTTCGTTTAGATGCTAGCGTGCTTTCAACAGACGGACGGACGGAAGGCGGACATGGCTAGATCGTCTTAGAATGGTATGGCTATCAACTTTAATATGGTCTCAGGTCGATATTTTAAGGTGTTACAAACGGAATGACAAAGTTAGTATACACCCATCCTGGAGGTGGAGGGTATAAAAACAAGTAAGTAAGCTTAAGCTTTAGAGAATTTATACGGAATTAAAGTTTACGTAGGGCAGGATAATAAGAGTGGTCGTGTCACATGGTCCCAGCTTTCACATTTGTAAAATAGTTTCAAAAACATCATCAAATTGAAATTATGAATGATTTAATTTTACCTAGGATAGAGACAATTGTGTGTGAGGTACAAGGAAGGGCGAGGCAAATGCGTAAATATTTTGTAGGTTTAAAGTGGTTATAAAAGCATTTTCAAATATAAAATTTAAAATGATTTTAACTACCCGTATGGATGTTATGTTGGTTTTATTGTAACCAAAGTTTATGCCACTTTGTGTGGGTGGTACCAGAGAGGGTTTGGCAATATCGCCCATGTGAACGTAACTTCTATAAAAGCATTACCAAATATCGAATTTCACAGTATTCCGATCATCTCTATAGCTGTGATAAAAGCATTAATTTTTCGTAGTTTTGGGTGATTTGTGCGCGAGTTCCTAGAGAGGCGTGAAAAAACCCGCCATATTTAGTTCACTAAAAGTGATTACAAAAACATTATCAAATACCAAAATATAGCTGATTCCGAATATCCGTGTGGAAGTTATATGGATTTTAACTTAACATTGGAATATGGGCTATTTGTTTGGGAGGTACCAAAGGGGACGTGGCAATTTCGCCCATCTTCGAACTTAAACTAAGTTTGGGGAAATATATCCTTTCGAGAGTTAACGTGCACACCAGCAATATGAACGGACGGACATGGCTCAAACAACTTAAAAAGTTGTGCAACTGATTTGGTCCAGCGGGTCTTCATTCACTGCTTCAATGTGTTACACTTCTTTGTGTCCTAAATAATATATAATATATATAATATATACCCTTCTACTCTGTAGAGTGAGGGTATACAAATAAATAAACATCCAAAAAGTTTTTCATCAAAAAAATATTGAAACATTTTGTTAAATTTTAAGAGTGTCGTCTTTCCTAATAGCAGTTCTCATTCCTCCTATGTTAATTTTGACATAAGTATGAACCCTGATTTAGTTCAAAGTCATAAATATTTATTGCAAAGGTTCATACAGAATAGAAACAACAAGTAAGAAAATGCTAAAGTCGGTAAAAAAGTGAAAACGGGAAGGATTTTTGTATGTTTCCTAATCATAGACTGATATGACCTGACCCAATTTGTCAAATCGAGAAGAATATTTATATCGGGGCTATATCCAAACATGGAACGAAGGGACCCACAATAGATTCTTCCAGTTCAAGTATTGCGTGTTATGCTCAAATTGAAGAAATTCGGTGAAAATACGTGGTTTCTAGGTCAGAAAATGTCAAACCGAGAGCGAAATTTGTATGAGAGCTATATATATCAACCGATCTGACCCATTTTCACCATGGGTTTTTCTACACAATTTCCAAATGTAATTCAGAAAAGATCAATTGTAATTCAGAACTCGTCAATTGAAATTCAGAAATTCCTTTTGAAATTCAGAACTCATCAATTGATATTCAGATATTCCATTTGAAATTCAGAACTCATCACCTGATATTCAGAAATTCCATTTCAAATTCAGAACTCGTATCTTGATATTCAGAAATTCCATTTTAAATTCAGAACTCATCAATTGAAATTCAGAAGTTCCATTTGAAATTAAGAACTCATCAATTGAAAATCAGAACATTTATGTAGAAATAACTCGATATACTCCAAATTCAGTCATACATAAATATATTTAAATTGATAAAATTCATTAAAGAACACAATTAATTATTTTCATATGTTGTTTATTATTTGCATTATCAATATGCAATGAAATCAAGAAATAGAGTTTTAGATTGGAAAGGGGAGAACACAAGCTTTAATAATATATAACAGGCAATTAATAGCGAATCACTTTTTGAGCGTCAATAGACGTGAAATTAAAAACAACAAAAAGAGCATTTTTCTGTAATCGGTACATAATTTTCATTTCAAAATTTAACTTGGCCGAGTTAATCAACTTTGCAAGATAAGTGGAGTTTCTATATTCAAGACAAGAAATCTCGCTCTTTGCTGTTATTACCGACGCAACGTTGAGAGATGACAGCGAATGCAAATTTTGCAGCCATGTTTACATGTTAAATCAAAATATCAAAATGAGTACATTAAAAAATACACACGAAAACGAAATGAATACATATCTTTTATTGTTAGATATTGTAGAATATTTCGTTTTCTTAGCAAAACCTAATAAAACAGTCAAATAACAACAAACAATTGTGCTTTGCAGGAGCAAATGTTAATCTCGCATTTCTGAAAGTTAATATACAAATAGCGAGATTTCTCCTCCTGTAGTTTTACGATATTTGTGTTTTACCATTCTACTCTTTAAGAGATTACATGATTTAATTCCGGCGATCTATAAAGCTAATAATATATACAACCGTAATTAATAAATAATTTACATTGTATGTACAAATCTTTTAAAATGTTGTACATACGTAGAATATAATTTCTGAATTGATAACTTCTGAATTTCAAATGAAAAGTTCTGAATTTCATATGAAATATTCTGAAAATCATTTGATGATTTCTGAATTTCTAATAACAAGTTCTGATTTTCAATTGATGAATTCTGAATTTCAAATGGAATTTCTGAATATCAAGTGACGAGTTCTGAATTTCAAATGGAATTTCTGAATATCAATTGACGAGTTCTGAATTTCAAATGGAATTTCTGAATATCAAGTGATGAGTTCTGAATTTCAATTGGAATTTCTGAATATCAACTGATGTGTTCTGAATTTCAAATGGATATTCTGAATTACAATTGATCTTTTCTGAATTACACTTGGAAATGGTGTAGAAACATCCTCATTTGATTTTTTTCTTCTCTAAAAACTACATAAATTAACCGATTTTGATCAAATTTGGCACTACCTTACATTACAACAAGAAACATCTATGGTGAAACTGAGTCAGATCGATTCTGATTTGTTATAGCTCCCATACAAATTTCGATTTCAATTTGATTTTGTCCGCCCAAATGTGGAACAACAACTTATAGTATAATTAGAAATATTTATGAAATATTTAGAATGGGTTAGATCGGTTCAAATTTATATATATATATATATATATATATATATATATATATATATATATATATATATATATATATATATAGTTTTCAAGCAAATATTGCCGATTTTACTTTTTCTGCACTAGAAAATGCATATTTTAAACCGATTTTGATCAGGACAGAACTGGAAACATACATTGTGGAAGAGGGTATCATCGGTCCATGATATGAGACACTTTCTACAATCCTCATTTCTATTGCAATATCGTAGAAAGAGAAGGGTATTATATAGTCGGCCCCGTCCGACTTTACCCTTTCCTTATATGTTTTCAATTCTATATCTTTGAAAAATTCCTCTAATTTACTTGTCTAGACAATTACAGGGATGGACATACATATATATTTACGTACATACATGGTGCTTTCAAGCTATAAGAGGAATGTAGCTTCAAGTGCAAAGAACAGAAATTCTCCAAAAATTGTTGGAATAATCTAATTATTAGGGTATATTTTCAGTCCTTGTTAGGGAAAATTTCTTCCCTCTAGGTCGATTTCACATACTTTCAATTCTAACCGATCTACAACACACATTAGACACATTTATAGAAAATTTGATTCCACAATTTGAGGATTTTTTCACACTTTTTGGGGCTATTATCTACCTATTTTGAGTAGTTTTTATTAAGACGAATTATCCACTAAGATAACTTTACTTTAGTTTAGGTTTTTTAAATTTTAATTCGATTTTGGTCAATTAAATAATAAATTATAAGTAAGAAACATTATGTCTTACGTGATTTTCACAATTCGAGAATTGAATTTTTTCTATGATTATATATTTGAACACCTCTATCCATTATAAATTCCTACATATGTATATATTCATATATACATATTCATTGAAGTATGTACACAGATCACATTTAAATCTCAAGCAGAAATACTACGAGCTGAACAAAATAACAAAAGCAGCTACGCCGTGTTAAGATTGAGACAACAGAAAAGTGTTGTATTGTTAGTTGAATTGCCTAACGAAGCTGCAGACATAAACCCTGCGACAATAATCAACAAAGGCTACATCCAAATGAATCCTGTTGCAATACTTTCTCTCTATTACTATTCTTTTTCTGTGGCACTTCCATAGAATAGAACAACACAAAACAAAAGGAATGACAAGGAAAGGACAACATTGTGTGAAAGAATACAAAACGAAATTAAAAAGAATTTAGAAACAATGAAAAAACGGGGTAATTGTCATGCGATGCCATACATATTGCATAAACATATACAATCCCCCACATGGATCACATACAAGTGCATATTTATGGACAGGGTGACGCAGAATTAGCTGATTTCAGTATGGTTTGAATTCTTCACATTTTTATACCCTCCGCTAGGGTATTATGTCTTTGTGCATTTGTTTGTAACACCCGAAGGGAAGCGAGAAAGACCCTTTGTTACATATGCCGCTCGACGTAGAATTAATTTTTGGAATCGATATAGCAATGCTCGCCTCTCTGTCCGTCAGTTCGTTCATCTATTCTTGTAATCAAGGTACAGGTACTGTCATATCCTTACAAAAATTGGGACATATTAGTTCTGCGGGCCAAGGACGAACCCTATTTATATTGAAGTAACCACATATTTTACTCGATTTGCTTCAAATACGTTACACCTCGTCCTAGGAAAGACAACAGTCGGACAGACGGACATGACTAGATCGTCTTAGAATTTTATAACGATCAAGAATATATAAAGGGTGATTTTTTTAAAAGCTATAGGAAAGATAAATAATGCTCATAAAATTCAGAAAAATGCATGAAATCTTTGTTTGAATCGATAGTACGGTCCATATAATTTAATGTTTGAAGATTATTTCATGCAAATGTTGACCTTGACTGCGCCTCAAATGGTCCATCCGCTTAGTCCAATTTTGGCATTTCCACGTTTTTGAGTAACAGAGGCCCAATTGCTGCGAACGGCGACGAATCGATAATTGATGGTCATCATTAATACTGGCCGATACAGCTGCGATATTTTCTTCAGTTCGCACTCTACGTAAGCGTGTTGGTGGTTTAATGTCCAACCATGTAAATTTGGTGCGAAATTTAGTCACAATAGCCCGAATAGCCGCTTCAGTGGGTCGATTAAACTGACCATAATATGGAAGAAGCGCGCGATAAACTTTCTTAACAGAGGACGCATTTTGATAATAAAATTCAATAATTTGCAAGCGTTGTGCGTTTGTAAGACGATTCATGGTTAAATTATAGACCAAACTGAAGATGTTCGACAGTGAAACAAAACACGAAACGTGCGTCAGCTGTTTAAACCAGTGTTGCCAAAAAGAAATAGCTAAAAAATCACCCTTTACTTAATAGGGTCTCAGGTCGATATTTCAAGGTGTTACAGACGGAATGACAAAGTTAGTATACCCCCATCTTGTGGAGGAGGATATAATTTTTTGTTTCAAAAAGGTGTATTCATTTAATCGCGTTTAACTCCTGATATACTTGACCGATTTTAATGTAATATATGCCTTGTTTTGAATGGTTAGCCGCGTTATATTTTTAGGGTTTTTACATTTTTATTTTGATTTTCGAAAGTACTGTTCTTAGACGTTTTTTTAGTGACTGTGTGAGTTTGGAAGTGGTGAAATGATGGCCTCTATTTTTTACGATTTTTTGCAAACCAGAATTTCAGTGAAAAATTTTCAGAATCATAATTTTTTAGTAGTTTATAAACCCAACGTTTAATAACAATTTATTATTCAAAGTTGAAATTATGTTGGTCCTTTTCAAACCACATTTAAAAGATGCAATATGACCCAAAATAAAGGCCAGATTTTGATTAATTTAATACTATTTGGATGCATTTTTAAAAAATCCACACAACTTACACATTTTCCTTCGATTTATGATTTAGAGGCTCGCTGAAGAAGCATTGATCGCCAATTGCGATTTTTAGAACTTCATAACCGATTAAGGGAGGTAATTTTTTTAAATTGTTATTCTTGAGTAGCTTAAATGTGAAATGAAATAGGGGGGTTATCTGCATTTGGAAAAAATGTCTAACACTTTGAACTTCCAGAGGGCTCTCAGGGAGGGACACAAAAATACAAATTAATGTTTTCGTTTTGGGGAAATATGCGAAGCATATTTGCAAAATTTTCACCCAAATCAACCATTGGTAAACCAAAACTTAATACGAAATACATAAATAGTATATATTCAAGGCATGTTATGTAATGTTATTTTTCCCAATGATACGTTATAAATATGTTATAGGTTTAAGGAGATTATATAAACATTTTAAAATAACAACAAAATATGAATATTTTCCAAAGTTTTTCATATTACTACACCATTTCCAAGTGTAATTCAGAAAAGATCAATTGTAATTCACTTGATATTCAGAAATTCCATTTGAAATTCAGAACTCATCAATTGATATTCAGATTTTCCATTTGAAATTCAGAACTCATCAATTGATATTCAGATATTCCATTTGAAATTCAGAACTCATCACTTTATATTCAGAAATTCCATTTCAAATTCAGAACTCATGAATTGAAATTCAGAAATTCCATTTGAAATTCAGAACTCATCAATTGAAATTCAGAAATTCCATTTGAAATTCAGAACTCATGAATTGAAATTCAGAAATTCCATTTGAAATTCAGAACTCATCAATTGAAATTCAGAAATTCCATTTGAAATTCAGAACTCATCACTTGATATTCAGAAATTCCATTTGAAATTCAGAACTCATGAATTGAAATTCAGAAATTCCATTTGAAATTCAGAACTCATCAACTGAAATTCAGAAATTCCATTTGAAATTCAGAACTCATAACTTTATATTCAGAAATTCCATTTGAAATTCAGAACTCATCAATTGAAATTCAGAAATTCCATTTGAAATTCAGAACTCATCACTTGATATTCAGAAATTCCATTTGAAATTCAGAACTCATCAATTGAAATTCAGAAATTCCATTTGAAATTCAGAACTCATGAATTGAAATTCAGAAATTCCATTTGAAATTCAGAACTCATCAATTGAAATTTTAGAAATTCAGAACTCATCACTTGATATTCAGAAATTCCATTTCAAATTCAGAACTCGTAACGTGATATTCAGAAATTCCATTTGAAATTCAGAACTCATCAATTGAAATTCAGAAATTCCATTTGAAATTCAGAACTCATCAATTGAAAATCAGAACTTGTTATTTGAAATTCAGAACTCATCAAATGAATTTCAGAACATTTCATATGAAATTCAGAAGTTATCAAATAAAATTCGGAAAACATTTATGTATAAATAACTCGATATACTCCAAATTCAGTCATACATAAATATATTTAAATTGATCAAATTCATTAAAGAACACAATTTATTATTTTCATATGTTGTTTATTATTTCCATTATGCAATATTCAATGAAATCAAGAAATAGATTTTTAGATTGGAAAGGGGAGAACACAAGCTTTAATAATATTTAACAGGCAATTAATAGCAAATCACTTTTTGAGCGTCAATAGACGTGAAATTAAAAACAACAAAAGAGAGCATTTTTCTGTAGTCGGTACATAATTTTCATTTCAAAATTTAACTTGGCCGAGCTAACCAACTTTACAAGATAAGTGGAGTGCTACCAAAGACTTTCTATATACAAGACAAGTAATCTCGCTCTTTGCTGTTATTACCGACGCAACGTTGAGAGATGACAGCGAATGCAAACTTTGCAGCCATGTTTACATGTTAAATCAAAATATCAAAATGAGGAAAACAATGAGTATACTCAAAAATATACACGAAAACGAAATGAATACATGTATTTTATTGTTAGATGTTGTAAAATATTTTGTTTTCTTAGCAAAACCTTATAAAACAGTAAAATAACAACAAACAAATGCGCTTTACAAAAGCAAATGTTAATCTCGCATTTATGAAAGTTAACATACAAATAGCGAGATTTCTCCTCCTGTAGTTTTACGATCATTGTGCGTTACCATTCTACTCTTTGTATTACGAGATTTACATGACTTAATTCCGGCGATCTATAAAGCTAATAATATATACAGCCGTAATTAATAAATAATTTACATTGTATGTAAAACTCTTTTAAATTGTTTTACATACGTAGAATATAATTTCTGAATGGATAACTTCTGAATTTCAAATGAAAAGTTCTGAATTTCATATGAAATATTCTGAATATCATATGATGAGTACTGCATTTCTGATAAGTGATTTTCAATTGATGAGTTCTGAATTTCAAATGGAATTTCTGAATATCAAGTTCTGAATTTCAAATGGAATTTCTGAATACACTAGTCAACAGTCAAAATGTACTCGGGATGCGATATTTTTTTCTGTGTAGATAACCTTGACATGAGCTCGAAAAACGCAATAAAAAATTTTTTTTTCGTTTGGTTTTTGTTTTATTTTTTTTTTTTTTAAATTAAAAAAATTTTTTTTTGGTTAATTTGTTTCGTCCGGCATAACTCGGGAACCACTAGCCCGATTTAATTGAATTAAATTTTAAAAAATTTAAAATTACAATTCCCTTAATCTGTTCATATATTGTTTTCCTATACAAGCAACAGTGTCCAAGTTAAAAATGAATATATAAAGGAAAAAACTTATTTTTTGCCTAAAGATTTAAATTTTTTTTTTAAATCCATAAAAAATCCAAAATGAAAAAAAATGTCAAATCTTATTACTTTTACGTAAAGTCACATAACCTATGAGCAAAATGAGACAAAGATCATGAAAATCGATGCACGCGTTTCGCTTTTATTCGCAATTGAGTAAAGGTATGAATTTCAAAAATTTAAAAAATTTTTTTTTGGTTAATTTGTTTCGTCCGGCATAACTCGGGAACCACTAGCCCGATTTAATTGAATTAAATTTTAAAAAATTTAAAATTACAATTCCCTTAATCTGTTCATATATTGTTTTCCTATACAAGCAACAGTTTCCAAGTTAAAAAATAATATATAAAGGAAAAAACTTATTTTTTGCTTAAAGATTTAAATTTTTTTTTTAAAAATCCATAAAAAATCCAAAATGAAAAAAAATGTCAAATCTTATTACTTTTACGTAAAGTCACATAACCTATGAGCAAAATGAGACAAAGATCATGAAAATCGATGCACGCGTTTCGCTTTTATTCGCAATTGAGTAAAGGTATGAATTTCAAAAATTTGCTCGACATATGCACAACTTTGTCTATGGTAAGGTTTTTTCTTTTTTTTTTTGATTCTCAGAATTAACAAAACGGAATAAACAAAGGGTTATTTAATTTTTATGATTGCGTAAGCAAAGTAATAAACGCTAATAAATGTGCGTGAACAATTAAAAGGAAAAAAGGAAAGGGGACTTTTTTAATTATTTGGGTTTTCCGTTGGCTACCTGTATTATTTTTTTACAGAAATGCAACCCACATTTAAGGGTGGTCATTATTCGGAAAATTTAAGACTCACACATGGTGAAACAGGTATGTAGCCACCGTAAAAAAATATACACCCATTTATAAGTACCTGTCAGTAAAATACTAAACAATACACAGTATAAATAGGTCTTCATTGATCGATTTTACTCATTCAACAAGTGTCGACGAACGCGATAGTTAAAATGAGCAAACGTTCGCGAAGATTTGAATGCAATACCAATCCAAGTAATTTTTGTTACATGTGCGGAGAATACGTTTCTGAAAAAAACAAGCGTTGTTTTTCACCTAAATTGAGAGATTCATTTGAAGAGAGCTTCAATTTAAAGGTCTCAAACATAGATGAGCGGTGGACACCAAGTGCTCTATGTCCAAGGTGCTACGTACAGCTAGCTGACTCAAGGTAAGTGTAGATTACGAAATTCAAGAACATATATAACTTCTATCTACTATAATCTACTATAACTATAATCTACTAAAGTGCCTTAACTATGAGAGGCACGATTGGAAAGTTTGTGCCGACCTTAAGGTTATCGGTATCCTTTGTGGATTACAAGGTGGATTCACAAAGTACTGTTGTTTTCTCTGCCTTTGGGACAGCCGCGATCGTCAACATCATTACACCAGGAGGAGTTGGACAGAAAGAGTTAACTTCATCCCCGGCAGCGACAACGTGAAATATACACCACTCATAAAAAAGGAAAATGTTTTTCTCCCACCTCTTCACATAAAGCTCGGACTCATAAAAAACTTCGTGAAAGCTATCAACAAAGATGGCGAAGCGTTCGCCTATTTAAAAACCATTTTTCCTCACCTTTCATCGGCAAAGATTAAGGAAGGCGTTTTCGACGGTCCGCAAATTAAAAAGTTGTTGCAAGACCAACAGTTTGAGCACATTTTATCACCAAATGAAGCTGCAGCTTGGAACTCATTTCGGCAAATTGTTTCCGGATTTCTTGGAAACAACAAAAGCTCAAATTACAGAGAGATCGTCGAACAACTACTCCAAAATTATAAAAAAATTAGAGCAAATATGTCGCTTAAGATACATTTTCTACACTCGCACTTGGACTTCTTTCCGGACAACCTGGGCGATGTGAGTGACGAGCATGGTGAGCGTTTTCATCAGCAAATGAAAGAAATTGAGCACCGATACCAAGGATTTTGGAACGAAGCTATGATGGGGGACTATATCTGGTTCCTGATAAGAGAAACAGACCCACAACAATATAAAAGAAAGACAAAAGCACATAATTATTTTTAATTTGAAGGTTTTTATTTTTGTGTTTAGATATTTTTTTTAAAACTTTTTTATAATTAATTAATGTTGATATCCTTAGGATAATTTCTTGTACATATATCGAATTGTTTTTTAATTTAAAGTCATATATTTTTGTCACCCAACAAATTTTAATTTTTTTTGTAATAAAAAAGAAAAAACCTTACCATAGACAAAGTTGTGCATATGTCGAGCAAATTTTTGAAATTCATACCTTTACTCAATTGCGAATAAAAGCGAAACGCGTGCATCGATTTTCATGATCTTTGTCTCATTTTGCTCATAGGTTATGTGACTTTACGTAAAAGTAATAAGATTTGACATTTTTTTTCATTTTGGATTTTTTATGGATTTAAAAAAAAAAAAAAAATTAAATCTTTAGGCAAAAAATAAGTTTTTTCCTTTATATATTCATTTTTAACTTGGAAACTGTTGCTTGTATAGGAAAACAATATATGAACAGATTAAGGGAATTGTAATTTTAAATTTTTTAAAATTTAATTCAATTAAATCGGGCTAGTGGTTCCCGAGTTATGCCGGACGAAACAAATTAACCAAAAAAAAATTTTTTAAATTTAAAAAAAAAAATAAAACAAAAACCAAACGAAAAAAACAATTTTATTGCGTTTTTCGAGCTCATGTCAAGGTTATCTACACAGAAAAAATTATCGCATCCGGAGTACATGAAATTTTTTTCATTTTGTTGAGTAGTGATATCAATTGATCAGTTCTGAATTTCAAATGGAATTTCTGAATTACAATTGATCTTTTCTGAACTACACTTGGAAATGGTGTAGAAACGATTTCGAAGTTAGGTTGTGATTAAATCGTACGTAGTCGATGAAAGGTGTTCCAGAGAAATATTTATCAAATATTTTCGCCCATGGGGAGTATGATTAATATTTCATATTAAAACCTTTATAAAAAATACGTATACGTCCCTGTGGACTATACGATATTCGATAGCTCTACAACTACTGTAAAGTTCGTCATTCGAGATATCCAATACATAGCTGATTCTGAATATCCATTGATTATAATGTTACATTGGAATATAGATCATTTCTGTGGGAGGTACTAGAAGAGGAGTGCCAATTTCGCCCATCATCGAAGTTTGAGTAAATTCCTCAACTCCCTTCCGCAAAACGGACATAACCTCCAATAAAAAACGGACATTACCCCAAATTAATTTTGGTTTCATAAACTTCAAGCCCAAATGCCGGCAATACAGTAAACCTTCAGTCTGATTTTGACATACTCCAGAGGAGAAAATCTTTGAGGCCAAAAAAATATCGGTAATGTAGAAAACCTTTAATCTGTGTAACCGTATTGGGACATACACCAGAGAAAAAAGTCTTTAATGTGAAAAAGGTTAAAATCTGTAATACGAAAAAAAGAATTCTGTTCTTTATACAAAAACAAAATAAAAAAATTACAACTATTAGCTGATTTCTGATTCTGATGTGTTATAATATTAAAAAATATGTTGGTTCAAATTCATATATGAGTCATTCCATGTCAAGCGGTAAGGTTTTTGACCTCGATAGCTGCGATTGTTTTAAAAGTTTGTGTATGTATTATTCTCATAAAAATATTGTATACTTATTTTTGGAGAAAAATTTAATTTTTTTTCACGAGTTATGACCAATTTAACAGTAAAAAAACTACTTTTACTTTCAAAACAATCGCATCTATCGAGGTCAAAAAACGTACCGATTGACATGGAATGACTCATATGTATTCAAAAAGGGTATTTTTGTAAATACTTATTACAAATAATTTTTTTTGGTGCCATAAAAAGAAAAGAAACAACAATTTCTAATAAAACAAATTTGAGTGTAAACTCTCTGATAAAAGAAATTACATTTTACCAATTTTCAAAATTTTAAAAGGGTGAAAATCTGTAATACAGGTTTGGCCATTTAAAATTTTAAATTATAATAGAATATAAACAAAAGTAAGGAAAGGCAAAAGTTGGGCGGGCCCGACTATATGATACACTCCACTTTCTTACCGAATACAATTCAATTCGGTAAAAAAGTGAAAACTGGAAGAATTTTTGTGTGTTTCCTAACCATAGGCTAATATGACCTGACCCAATTTGTCAAATCGAGAAAAATATTTGTATCGGAGCTATATCCAAACATGGACTGAGGTGATTCACTTACACTATAGGTTCTTCCAGTTCAAGTATAAAGTGTTATGCTCAATTTGAAGAAATTCTGTAAAAATACGTGGTTTCTGAAGCGGAAAAAATCAAGCCGAGAGCGAAATTTGTATGGGAGCTATATCTAAATCTGAACCGATATGACTTTTTTCCACCATACGTTTTCCTAGATTAAATATAAGATGTTTTGCCAAATTTGAAGACTATCTGATAAAATATGTGGTTTCTAGAGCGGAAAACTCAAATTGAGAGCAAAATTTTATATATAAATTTGAACCGATCTGAAAAATTTTCACCATTGGTGTTTCTAGTTGAAATATAAGATGTTTTGCCAATTTTGAAGAAAATCGGTTAAAATATGTGGTATCTAGAGGAAAAGAGTCAAATCGGTAGTGAAATTCGTATGGGGGCTATACCTAAATCTGAACCGATTTTCTTCAAATTAAATAGCGTTCGTCCTTATCCCTAAAAATTTCGTTGTACAAAGTTTAGTTTGGTTCTAGCCGGTTCGATTCAAAAAGTGATTCTAAGTCGATCGGTATAATTAACAATGGATCTATCTCGCTTCCTTTTGGGTGTTACAAACAATTGCACAAAGACATAATACTCTCGTGGAGTGTATAAAGATAGTACCGATTATTGTTTCAAATTTCTGGTGTTATTGGAAAGATTGAACTTTGTCATTTAATAATTGTGTTCATTAGTCATTCATATGACTACCACGACTGGCGCGGCAGTACCTCGTCCGATCCACCTCTTCAATAGCAACTTCAACGTTTCAACGCTACAATTGTCTCTAAATGGTTTGTGTAATATCTATCCTTAAAGGCTCTCCACAGAAAATATTTCAAAGGACTGAAATCACAGCTCCGAGGTCGCGAATTGACATCATGATTTCTGCTGATTATTCGATTTTCAAAAACAGCTCTTTTTGGCAAGCAAAATGGAACACTGATGTCGCCAGGCTAATTGGGCTAATTTCTAAAATATCTCAGATTACCCCATTTTCAATGTTAATACTTGAAAATATTCCTTGGGTCCATAATAATTTTGTTTTTTATAGAACTCAAAAAAATATTTACGCCAATTTGCATGGCAATAGAATAACTGTAATGTCCGATCAAGCTTTAGATGAAGAGCAGACGGACAGACAGGCATCGTTAAATCGACTTAGCTGGTGGTTCTTAATGGGGGTCTAGCTCGATTACTTCTTTGTGTTACAAACATTTGGCGAAACATTTGGTATAAATACCCTTTTTGAGCTAATCCCTGGATCAATCAGTGACAAATTACAATTTATTATTTAATCAGATTTGATAACGATCTCGGTCAATAATTTGAAACGTACCTTTGATTTAATGAAGCAGAACTCTATTAATTGTCTCAGGTATCTCATTTTTATTCCCATTTATATATTCCTATTTTTGACAGCCTATATTCGCTAGACCCATGTTGATCCTTTCTGCACATATTGTTTTTATATTATCTGCTAAAAATTATTTTGTTTGAAATACATCCCTAATTTTCAGTCAAAGTCAAACGATATTTATCTGGTTCCACTTTCCCAGCAGTAGCTGCTGTTAATTAGCGAGCTCGAATGGGTTGCAACGTCTCTGTTTGTTTGTCATATTTATATATACAAGTTTGTATACATGTATGTATGTCCTGAGTGACATGGTACGGGACAGGATTTCGTTTCACTCGCTCTTTCTCCTCCAAATAAAACAGCACAACAGTGTTTCATGGTAAATTGCATGCAATTATGCTGATGTTTTTCTTCCACTGGTGTTAGTGTTATTGTTGTTGTTGTTCCCGCAGCCATTGTTGGTGATGATGGTGGCGAATTTGTTGTCCCCTCTCCGTCTTTGCACTTAGCTGCTGTTGCTAATGTTGTTGATATTTCGCTTTTCAGTCATTTTAATTCTTATAATTTCTGCTTTATTCCTTCTAGTTGGGCTCTGCTCGGCTCAGCTCTGCTGTGCTATGTCGTCATCGTGGTCGTTGCCGTTGCACTGTTTTGGTTTTCCTACTTGTCTCCTGTAATTATATTTAAATTTTATTGTTACGGTTAACATGTTTAAATGTGTGTGTGTATTTGTGTGGATGTGTGAAGGGAAGGCTAAACACAGTCAAATGTGCATACATAGTAATCCAGCCTAACGTACATAAAATGTCCATGTACGTTAGGCTGGATTACGAAAAAATATGCTGCGGTCCAGCCAGTCAGAGTTTCTTTTTACAGTGGGTCAAAGTTTTAATTTGTTGGTCGAAGGGACCATTGTACTACGTGCAAAAATGCTGTAAATTAATGTATGAGAGAATTCTTATTGTGGAATTTAGTAAGCATAATTTTTGTGGAAGATCTTAGCCCTCTATCTTCTCTATTTACTGGTCAATTTGACAATTTTTCGAGAAAATCAAAAAAAAAAAAAACTTTCAAAAAGGTTATTTAATGAGTAAATTGTTCTACAAAAAATTTCCGGAAATTTTCCGTGTGGGTCATGCTTAAACAGCAAAATTATACGACAATTTTTACAAAATAAATACCAGGTTTAAAATTGGTCCATGTTTTTTGGAAGATCGATCTTTTTCGACAAAGAATTTGGGCGTTTAGCTTACAGAAATGAAATATTTACCAAAATACAAACTTCAATTTCTGTGTGGTGGCTGGAAAATATTTTTAAATGTACGGCGATTCAGCCCAATATACGTACGTGTATGCTTTGTGCCGGTGTTTTTTGTCACATTTCAGTTTTGTGTTTTAATTACAATACACTGTTGTTAGCAGAGGCAGGAGCAGCAGCAGGAACTGTAGCAACAACAACATTTGCCATTGCAGCAACAATAACACATTCAACTATTTAAAAAATGCTTATTTGCTTAGTTTAGCATACAAACACTCACACACACATAAATGTCGCTACTGAACATGCATGATTGTAGCTTGTAACACACGCATGGCTACATACAAATGTACGTATGTATGTACGTAGATATGGTCGGCCGTAATTTCATATATACCCAACAATATGTTTGATTTCGATTTCAAAAGTAATATTACGATCAGCTTCTAGTGCGTGTTTACACTAAAAGAATTTTCCTTCGCTTTCGTATATTTTTTTTATAAATTCAGATAATATATTTTTAAAAAATATAAATAATATGCCTACATAAAATAAAATTGTTAAAATTTTAGTGAAGCTTAATATCATAAGATAAAAGAAAAATGTCATTGTATGCAATACAAATTTATTAATGGGCATATTTCCTGCAAATGAACTCTGATTGCTATAAAATTTAGCATGAGGATAAAGGAAATTTACTCACCTTTTTATCTCCGTACCTACTTTTCAGAAGTTAATGAGAAGAAAATGAAGAATTGCATTTTGGAACTAAAAAATCTGACTTTTTGCACTAAAAGTATCCTATCTTCCAAGTGTGCAATTTCATGCAGGCAACCGGGAACCTTTGAACCTTTCCAAATATGTATATGTTTCCAAAATCGGACAATTGTTCAAAAAGGATATTTTTTACAATATTCATTACAACCAAACTATATCTAGCACAAACATAGTTTTAGCGTCAAAATAAATCTAAGAAACCACAATTTCTAATAAAAAAACTGAGTGGAAATATCTTAAAATGTTAATCTTAAATAGTTCGACAAAGTCAAAAAAAGAAATTACGTTTTTTCAATTTCCAAAATCTGAAAAACGTGAAAATCTGTAATACAAAAAATATTTTTTTCTTCGCATTATGAACAAATACGTAGACGTATGTTAAAAAAACATAAAAACAAGAAAATAAAAATTTACATTTTCTTTAAAATCGAAAAATACGAAAAGTAGTCAACTTTGGGCCGATTTCTAAAATATATCCGATTTTCCGATTTATAATGTTAATACCTCCAAAATAATCCTTGAGACCTTGTCTAATTTGATTTTTTAGAAATCAAAAAAAAAAAAAAAGTTATTGAATTTTGGCCGTTGGATTTTGATTCTGATACACTGTGCGTAGATGTAGCAATAATGCTAATAAGGAGGTCGGTCCTTCAGATATAATTTTTAACGTATATGTTAGATATTGAAAGAGAATAGCACATATTTTCCGGAATTTGCCTCTATTTTTACGAATATGCGACAATATTCTTATTGTATGTATAACAACATACAATACTTGTATTTAAATATACATAAGAGAAGTGAATTGACTATTTATTCACAGTTTGGGACCAGTTCTGTGATATATCCATATCGACATATCACAGGATAGGTACGTTTATAGCAATTGCCACATATTTCTCGTATGAATATTCAATTCTTTTTGAGAATTTCAGAATATTTCCTCATATACTTTTCCTTGAAAACAGTAAATGCTTTCATTGCAGGTGTATATAACATCTATGAAAGAAATTTCTCAATGGGTAATGTTCTTATTTTTATATCCTAATTCCACAGACTTTCTATCTATCAATCTAAATGGGGGTAAATCTGTTTTCTAAACAGCAGAATATTAAAATTTACAGAAATAAATAAATGCTACCCAACCAAATGCATATTTTGCTTAAATAATTTTGTTTACCCTTTTTGAATTGCAAATGGAATAATTTTTTAATTACAAATGAAATCATTTTTGAATTTCATATGAAAACTTTTGAATTTCAAATGGTGTCTTTTGAATTACTTATGACGAGTTTTGAATTACAAATGACGAGTTTTGAATTACAAATGAAGAGTTTTGAATTTCAAATGACGTTTTGTGAATTTCAAATGATGTCTTTTGAATTACAAATGACGACTTTTGAATTTCAAATGATGTCTTTTGAATTACAAATGACGACTTTTGGATATCAATTGTCATTTTATGAATTTCAAATGGAATTTTTGAATTTCAAGTGATATTTTTTGAAATGCAAATGGAATTTTTGAATTTCAACTGTTGTCTTTTTGAATTTCATGTGATGTTTCAACTGGTGTCTTTTGAATTTCAAGTGATGTCTTTTGAATTAAAATTGAAAAAGGTGTAGTTAAATTTTCCTCAAACCAAGTTGTTTGATTGAATTTATGTTTGTCAAAATATTTTCTGTAGAAATATTTTTTTACTTCAATTTCTTTCTCCTTTACTCTTAGTTCAATAGTTAATAAAGAATTTTATAAAAAACAATTCCACTCTGTGCATATTACAAAACAAGTAAAAATTTACTCAAACTGTGGAAAATTGCAGTAAGTTTTTCCTCAAAGCAAGTAGATTTTTACTGATTCTAAGTAAAACCAGTAAGGAAAGGCTAAAGTCGGGCGGGGCCGACTCTATGATACACTCCACTTTCAATCCGAATACAATTCAATTCGGTGAAAACGGGAAGGTTTTTTATATCCTGTAAATGTATGTGTTTGACAAAAAATTTTATATCGGAAAGGACATTTGTATGAGGATATATTGAAACCTGGAAAGAAATAGGTGAAATATTAAATGTATAGTTTGGCCAAAATCGGTTAAACTTATGGGAGCAACATTTGAATTTGGGCTATATTTAAATCTGAACCGATCTTACCCACTTTCACCATAGTTTTGTTTAGTCAGATTATAAGATGTTGTGCGAAATTTAAAGAAAATCGAGCACAATATGTGGCTTTTAAAGCGGCAAAAGTCAAATCGGGAGCGACATTTGTATGGGGGCTATATCTAAATCTGAACCGATTTTACCCAATTTCTGCATAGTGTTTCTAGTTGGATTATAAGACGTTGTCCCAAATTTAAAGAAAATCGGGTACAATATATGGTTTTTAGAGCGCAAAATTCAAATCGGGAGCGACATTTGTATGGGGCCTATATCTAAATCTGAACCGATCTAGCCTGCTTTAGCCACAGGTGTTTCTAGTTAGATTGTAAGATGTTGTGTCAAATTTAAAGAAAATCGATTAGAATATGTGGCATTTAAAGCGGAAAAAGTCAAATCGGTAGCGACATTTATATGGGGCCTATATCTAAATCTGAACCGATCTTACCCAATTTCTGCATAGGTGTTTCTAGTAAGATTATAAGATGTTGTGCGAAATTTAAAGAAAATCGAGTACAAACCACATTCTACAGAGAAAAATGTCACATCGGGAACGACATTTGTATGGGGGCTATATCTAAATCTGAACCGATTTGGCCTATTTTCACCACAGATGTTCTTAATTTAATTATAAGATGTTTTGCCAAATCTGAAGACAATCTGATACAATATGTGGTTTCTAGAGCGGAAAAAGTCAAATCGGGAGCGAAATTTGTATGGGAGCTATATATAAATCTGAACCGATCTGACCGATATTCACCATTGGTGTTTCTAGTGGAAATATAAGATGTTTTACCAAATCGGAAGACAACCTGATACATTATGTGGTCTCTAGAGCGGAAAAAGTGAAATCGGGAGAGAAATTTGTATGGGAGCTATATATAAATCTGAACCGATCTAACACATTTTTACCACAGGTGTTTCTAGTTACAATATAATATGTTTTGCCAATTTTAAAGAAAATCTGTTGTAATATGTGGTATCTAGAGTGAAAAGAGTCAAATCGGGAGTGAAATTCGTATGGGGGCTATATCTAAATCTGAACCGATTGTCTTCAAATTAAATAGCGTTCGTCCTTATCCCGAAAAAGATCGTTGTGCAAAGTTTCATTTGGTTCTGTCTACAATTGCGACCTGTATCGTGATTACAAGAATAGATGGACGGACGGACGGACGGACAGACAGACGGACATTGCTAAATCGACTCAGAAAGTGATTCTAAGACGATCGGTATAATTAACAATGGGTCTATCTCGTTTCCTTTTGGGTGTTACAAACAAATGCACAAAGACATAATACTCTCGTGGAGTGTATAATTACTGTAGTTTTCCAAAATCTATGTAACTAAGTAATTTTTTACTAAATTTAAACAAAAATTTTCTAAAACTAAGTAAATTTTTACTTAAACCAAGTAATTTTTTTTATCAAATTATTTACTTAAACTGAAGACTATTTTGTTTTGCTGATTTTTTCCTCAAAACAAGTAAATTATATAACGAAAATAAAATGAAAAAAAAAATGAACTTAAAAAAAATCAATTTAACTAAAAATAAGTCAAACAATTGATTTTGATTCAGAGTATGCAAAACTAATACAACATGAAATATTTCTTAAACATTCATGATACCTCTAACATAAAGAGTCGAGCTATTACTCCATGATTGCTGCGAAGGCATGATAGGCACCTTCGCAGTGATTGTGTAGAAAAATACTTGAAGTATTTAAGAAATAAAGCTCGGCAAACGAACTAGAATTGCTTCATAGATTACAGTTCAAGTATTTTCTAAACACATTTAATTGATTTTTCTGAGTGTATGTAAAACAAGTAAGGAAAGACTGAAAATGATTCACATCGTTCCGGGGTCCGACTGACGTTTTCTTACTTGTTTTTACTAAATTCCAATTTTTATACTCTAATTTTGGAAATATAGGTCCTAACACAATGTAATTATGATGGCTACAAATGTTGCGAATTTTTTTGTGGGCAGTCTCCCAAAAAGCTAGAACTTTTTTCGAAAAAATCTTTTCTGCTCGAAAAATATCATAGAACTAGTAAAAAATATTTTTTTCTGTTTTTTTTTAATGGCTAAAATTCGAACACAACGCCTAAGGATAAGTGAAGAAGTTATGACACTTTTTGCCGGCGCAAAATAATTTATAATAATCATGATTTCTTTAGATATTTTCTTAGCTGAGATTTTAAGGAAGGAAAAAAGGTTTTTGAGAAAAAAATCTGAGGGTAAATGTAAAATTTATGTCAGAGAGACTTGTACACCGAATACAGCCGTTTGGTTGGACCATTTAACCCCTTAATTGTGCGTATTTCGAAATATCCATTTATTTTATAAGTTTACGCTGATTTTCGTTTGATTGGTACTATTTGCATCCCTTTTTATCCCATTTAACCCCCTAAAAGTATGAATTTGACTTTATTGTTCGTGTTCACGCTATATGGTAATGTTTGTACACAATTTTAATTTACTATAAGGCCGAACTTTAAAAAAATGCTTAAATACTCTAAATATTAGGGGTATTTTAAATCCTTGACAGGGAAAAATGTTTCCCTCTGGACCGATTTCGCCCACTTTCAATCCCAATCGATCTACAACCATTAGACGCATATATGGAAAATTTGAAGACGAGCATAGCTATTTAATTTGAAGAAAATCGGTTCAGATTTAGACATAGCTCCCATACAAATTTTGCTCCCGATTTCACTCTTTCCGCTCTATAAACCACATATTTAGCAGATTTCCATCAAATTTATCAAAACAACTTATATTTCAACTAAAAACAGATCTGGTGAAAATTGGCCAGATCGGTTCAGATATACATATAGCTCCAGTACAAATTTCGCCACTGAATTAACTATTTTCGCTGTAGATAAAGCATATTTGAAAAAATTTTCTTCAAATTTAGCAAACCAGCTCATATTTCAACTAAAAACATCTGTGTCGAAAGTGGACCACATCGGTTCAGATTTATATATAACTCCCATAAAAGTGTCTCCCCCGATTTGATTCTTTCCGCTCTAGAAACCACATATTTTTAAAGATTTTCTTACAATTTGGCAAAACAACTTATATTTCAACTAGTAACAACTCTGATGAAAATGGACCAGATCGGTTCAGATATATATATAGATCCAATACAAATTACGCCACCGAATAGATTATTTCTGCTTTAGATATAACATTTTTTAATAGATTTTCTTCTAATTCGGCACATTGGCTAATATTTCAAATAGAAACATATATGGTGAAAGTGGGTCACAGCGGTTCAGATTTATATATAGCTCCCATATAAATGACTCCCCCGATTTGAAACTTTCCGCTCTAGAAACCACATAACAGATTTCCATCAAATTCGGGAAAGCGTCTTATATTTCAACTAGAAAACCTATGTTAGAAATGGGTCAGATCGGTTCAGATCTTATAGCTCCCATTCAAAGTTTGAGTTGAAAATTTCTTACAAATACAGATAAAAGTATTAAATTTGTAGTATATTCTCTTCTTATTGCTGTATCGTATAGGACCCGGTGCAAATGTAACGACCTTTTTATACCCTACACCACAGGGTATAATGACTAAGTGTAGGGTATCATATAGTCGGCCACGCCCGACTTTAACCTTCCTTACTTGTCTCTGCTTAGAATGTAAGTTTTTTAAGCCACTAAAGTTTTTTTCTAAAAAAATTCAAATTCAGCTTATTGGCTGTTCCTACACCAATGTTGCTATCTAAAAGTGAAATTCACGGTGTGATCGGCAGAATGATAGTACAAGTCTTAAAGGTACCTTCGGCGAAAATATTAATTTTATTAAAATTAAAAAAATAATTATAATTATAAATACCATTCCGCAAAATTTTTGCTGCTTATTCGCAATTTCAAATTCATATTTCAAATCCCATGCAAATAGTTTGTTGGGTGCATCTAACATTTCTGATGTGGCTACTATTATTATTTTCCCATTGTTGCTGTAGCTTTTTATATGATTTTTTTTACATTTAATGATGAAAAGTATTTCATTATAATAATTTTGTTAAGAGCACCTAAGAGTCCATATAAGAATTTACACCCCAACAAACATGTACATATATACACATAGGCGAGTATCTACAGGGTCGTGCTCAGGACTTGCTGCTGCGGGGTATTTCCATTTAAATGAAAATATAAAATTCTAAGTGACTTTCTGAGTATTGCTCTGGAAAATTGTAGTCTTTGTTTCCAGATGAATAGTTGCCAGGCTTATAATACGTGCTGAATTAAAATTTGGAAAGGAACTCATAAGTTCCAAGTTATACATAAATTTATTATACGATAATTTAGAAACATTTTGAAAAACAAGAATTAGAAAGAATATATAGAAATGTTAATACCTGTAACAGAGTTCTATGCCAATATCACACAGTTCCCAGATGTCGGCAGCTTCGTTTCTAAAATGTTTGTGAGAAAATTGAAAAAAAAATCAGAATTTAATTTCCAAATTTCCTGGAGGTTGTGTCCCAAAAGCCCCCCTGAGCACGGGCCTGCGTACATACGTGCAAACACATGTTAGTTAATATAGAGAGTCACACAAACAAAAAGCATTGCAACATATTGTGACTGGGATTGCAACAATGTCCTTATGGCGTAGTTGGAGTGCATTGTGTCCCATGTAGATTAAGTGTTGTACAAAAAAAATGAAAAAGGAAAATAAAAAAGGTTTTAGTACTTAACACACCATTTTAGATGAAAAACGAAACTTAATTGTCCTGGAAATGCATTGTTAATTTCAAATATATTCGCATACATACACACATACATACCTAGAAGTGTACAACATTTAGTCTACCATATTATTGTTGTGTAGAATGTCCCTATACACATGCGAGGATCGATTAGAAAGTAAACAGCATCAAAGAGGCGGGATACAATTTAACCCTTCAGGGGGTTGTAAAGCTTTGTGCAGATGTTTGTAATCATCTTTGTCTGACCAAACAATGATATCAATTTAAAGCAAGTAATCAAAGTACAGGTAACATGGAAGCAAATAAGTTTTGTACGCCAGGACCGCATATTTTTTTTCACACTCAGGTTATGTCCCCTATAAATGCAGTGCATTGCGTTGGTGGAAGGAAGATCAGGTATTGGAAGGAGGAAAGAGGGAGTAGTGTCTGTTGATATCTGTTTTGAATCTCTGAATGTCGTAATTGGAGGGAAAGATATTTGCCGGAAGTCGATTCCACATACGGATAGTACGGGCGCAGAACGAATTTATTCTGCAATGTGTAGTGCGGCCGGTTGTCCAATCGACAACAAATGGGTGAGCGTTCCTGGAGAGTCGCGTATCTCTACCGAACGTTCTCACGGGTGGTATAAGATCACAAATTTCCGAAGAACAAATACCATGAAAGTATCGATAGAACAATGATACACAACCAACATTACGACGGTGTTCAAGGGAGACAATAGAATTGGATATCCTACCGTCACCTATCAACACCATCGCACTCCTCTGGAGACGGTCAAGTAGCTCCAGTGATGAAGCTGGAGCACCCGACCATATATGGGAGTTGTATTCCATCTTTGGTCTGATGTAGGTAGTGTATATATTGAGAAGATCAGAGGGTGTGAAATATTTCTTACATCTTTTTAAAAAGCCTAAAGATTTGAAGGCATCTTTCGACACATCAAATACATGTTTTGTCCAACGAACATCACATTGTATTTTTATGCCAAGAACAGCGAGAGCATCTGATTGCTCAATATCTACACCGTTCATTAAAATCGACGACACCGTTGGATCAGTGAATCGCTTGTGAGACAACAAGGAGCACTGGGTCTTACGTGCATTAAAATCTACTCTATTCTCTCGACCCCATTCAGAAATGGCCAGCAAATCCTGGCTAAGTGACTCAACCATCAATCGCCTTTTGTCCTCAATTTCTTAACGACTTGGTCTATGATAGAATGAGTATGAATGACAGAGGTTGCTGTCATCCGCGAATGAGTATATTGGATTCACAGTCCGATCCAAGAGGTCGTCGATGAAAATAAGAAAAAGGGAGGGGGAAAGGACAGAGCCCTGTGGTACTCCTGCGGTTAACCTATGATCATCGGATGAGAACCCATCTACAACAACACGTATAGTGCGATCTCTGAGGAAGCTCGATATAAATCGAGAGAAGTCACTACCAACACCAAAAGCAATAAGCTTTGATATGAGTGCGCCGTGCCAAACTCTATCAAAGGCCTTGGAGATATCTAGAGCAACGACCTTACTCTCACCAAGCTTGTGAATAGATCGATTCCACTTTTCGGATAGCAGTGTCATCAGGTCTCCCGTAGATCGATTCCTACGGAAGCCATACTGTCGATCATTAAGTAAGTCATTAGTTTCTAAATACCTCACAAGATGGTGGTTAACCATACTCTCCATAACCTTCGAAAGCGCTGAGCAAATCGCGATCGGTCGATAGTTAGCAGGATTATTAGCCTCACCTTTTTTAGGGATAGGCTGGTTGTTCGCAATCTTCCAACGCGCTGGGAAAACCCTGCACGGTATGCAAGGTTGAAAAGATTACGAAGGGGACGGACAAGCGTCGAAGAGCACTTACATAGGACCAGTGCTGAAATGCCATCCGGGCCTGGAGATTTATTTACGTCGAGATTTGCGAGAACCCTTTTAACTCCACGTGTTCGAAAAAATAACTGAGGCATGGAACTTAATACATTTTCGATCGCGGGGAGTGGTTGATTGCTTTCCGGCAAGGATGAATTCCTTGCAAACATTTCAGCCAATAGGTTAGCTTTGGCAACCGGGTTAATGAATATCTGGTCGACTTTAACAAGAGTTGGGATTGATGAGGAGTTATCCTTTACTCTTCTTACAAATGACCAAAAGCTCTTACTTCCCCTGGGAGAAGAAAGAACCTTGGCACGAAGACGTTGTTCGTACAGAAACTTTTCACGTCTAAGTACTCTGGCACACATGGTTCTTGTCTGCTTGCGTAGCAGATCAGTGGTGGCATTTTTATTTAAACGCCATTTCCTGAACGCTTCCTCTTTGGATCTGACAGCAGTCTTGCATGTCTGGTTAAACCAACTTTTATTAGATGGTTTATCCGAAATAACTTTAATTGGAATAAATGACTTCATTCCAATCACGATAATATTTTCTATCAATTCAGCCGCAGCATCTATATCGCCATTTAGAAAACAAAGTTTCCAATTGAAATGCTGGAAAAAGTTGTTGAGCTCGGCCCAACGTGCCTTTTCGTATATATATATTGTCCGCTTTGGAGCTGGGGTCGAAGCGACATGAATAGCGGAATACGAAAAGGATGCTAAAACAATACGAATTACCAAGAGGTGCTAGAACGTTAACTTCATTCTTTTCAGGGTGTGATGTTAAGAAAAGATCAAGAATATTAGAGTGTTGCCCTTGGACACACGGAATGTGTGTCGGTTCATTCACTAGTTGTGTCAAATCATTATGCGCGGCAAAAAGCTCGGCGTATTGACCCTCCGGTGTTGATTGACTCGAATGGGCAAGCCAAGAGGAATTATGGACATTGAAATCGCCAGCAACCACAATTTCACTGTCAGGACAATCCTCTAAGATTTTTGTAATTGAATCGGAAATGGCGTCAAAGCCATTTAAGGATACCTCCCTTTCCGCGTTTGGACTTCTATACAAGAATCCGAAATGTAGTACGTGTGTTCCAATCTTGAATTTAACCCAAAGGGAGTTAAATTCTGGATTTTCAGAGTTTAAGTCTTGCTGTCTCTGGAACACTATGTCATTGCGTACGTAAACCACGAGACCTCTGTGGGGAATAAAGAGGGACAGGGTGTGATACCCAGGTACGTGAAAATCCTGTGGATCAGAACCCTCACACACCTGAGTCTCACAAAGAGCAAAAACATCTGGCCGATGGAGATGTACATGAGCGTACACGGCAAAAAATTCGCTCTCAGCCCTCGTATGTTGGTAAATTGTATTTTAAACTTATATGAAGAAAGACGGTCCAGATTTATATATAGCCCCCATACAAATGTCTCTTCCTATTTGAATTAATACCGTATAAGAAGCTACATAATATTAGACTGGGTAAGGAAAAAATTGATAGGGTAAGCCCCAGCAATATAGTTTATGTCGTTTAATGATGTTAATTTATCGTCCTTTTCTTGTATTACATTTTCTAATACAGTGTTTTCCAACAAGAGGTGTTATTTTGAATCATCCGGTATTTCGGTAGCTGTCACTTTTGAAGCTTTTATTCATTGACATTTGACAAGTAGAAACTACGCCATTACTAAAAATAGAACGATACACGCTTCAACGACGCATTGAAATTATTAAAATTCATGAATGAAAATGATCCGGAATTCCATCGAAAAATCATCTTGACTGATGAGGTCCATTTCCACCTCGGTGGCTACGTCAACAAGCAAAATTGTCGCATCTGGGGCTCGGAAAACCCAAGAGTAATTGTTGAGAAGACTCTCCATCCTCATCGTGCGACTGTTTGGTGCGGTTTACGGTCCGGCGGGGTCATTGGACCTTACGTTTTCGAAAATGAGGTTGGATCAACAGTTACGGTAAATGGATAGCGCTAAAGAGAGAAGATTAATGATTTTTTATGGTCGGAGTTGGATGGTATTGATCTGGACAACCTTTAGTTTCAACAAGACGGCGTTACGTGCCACACGAGCAACGAAAGCATTGCTCTTTTGCGGGAAAAGTTTCCGGACCGTGTTATCTCTCGAAGAGGTGATCACAATTGGCCACCGAGATCTTGTGATTTAGCACCTTGCGACATCTTCCTTTGGGGCCACGTGAAAAATAAGGTCTACGCCAACAGCCCAGCGTCGATTCAAGACCTCCAAGATAGAATTCGTGAGGCTATGGAGGACATAGGGGCAGTCACTTTGCTATGGAAAATTTCATGAAATGGATATGGTCCTGTAAGCGTGGTCATGGTGGTCATTTGGCTGATATTTTTTTTTCATTATAAACGGCATACCTTCCTCTTTGTTATGAAATAAACATCCAATTATTTATCCCAAAAATGACAAAATAACACCTCTTGTTGGAAAACCCTGTATATTGTGGCTTTCCAAACTCGCAAATGATATTAAAAAACTGTAATTTTGTTTAAACCAATTGTAAAATAAATTATTCTATATTCATCGAAATTACCTTGAATATTAATGTAACATTAAATCTAATTATGTTGCGAATTTCACTTTCACATAGAAGCAGTGGTTTAGAAGCTGTCTCTAAAAATCGGAAAATTTTGTTTTATTTTTTAATAGCTATAATTCTACCGATGAACACAATATTTAAATGTAGAAGTTACGACCCCCGAGAAAGTTAAAAAATAATTTTTGTCAATTTCTGTTTAAATAGCGCGAAAACACTCTTTAGAAATTAGATAACACAACATATTTTCATAATCAAAAATATGTAAAATGTAGGGATGAATGTAGAAAAATTCATATTTAATTCTTATTTATTTTTAGTCCATTCTGCTATTTAATGTTTTCCTTATGAAAAAAATCGGAATTTGGCGGGATTTTGTAGAAGAAAGCGGAATCGTGAAAAATTTTCCAAAAAACGTAAATATAAAACACTTAGCATGTTTCTCAAATGAAACATCACACTTTATTTAAAACAGTAAGCATAAGTCAGCGTGTAGGTTGAATTCTACGCAAAGACGACAGCCTAGAATCGGTAATACTTTGAAATTCATTCCATGGCATATAAGATAAGCCGTGGCCGAACTTAACTAGTTTTAATTTTTTAATGTTTCTTTCTTTGTCAATTTTTTATAGTGATCTTCAAATGTAAAGAAATCTACTCATAATTTGTATTTAATAATATTGCTAAAAGTACTTACTATTAGGCTACAATTTCATGTGTCTATATTTTGTTAATAGTAGAAAAAACACTCTACTGGTGCTTGCTAACCTGGCACACAAACGACTATATTACTAAAAGTGATTTTTATACCAGATAGTAACTTTATGGTTTCCTTTCATACACTCTCTGGCATTCTAGGTCATGTAGTATTAATATATGTTTTAAATTAATCAATTCAACCTCTCAACATTGAATTACATTTTACCAAAGTATAGATTAAAGTATTATTAAGAAACCAGTAAGGAAAGGCTAAAGTCGGGCGGGGCCGACTCTATGATACACTCCACTTTCAATCCGAATACAATTCAATGCGGTGAAAAAGTGAAAACGGGAAGATTATTTGTATCCTGTAAATGTATGTGTTTGACAAAAAATTTTATATCGGAAAGGACATTTGTATGAGGATATATTGAAACCTGGAAATTGAAATCGGTTAAACTTATGGGAGCAACATTTGAATTTGGGCTATATTTAAATCTGAACCGATCTTACCCACTTTCACCATAGTTTTGTTTAGTTAGATTATAAGATGTTGTGCGAAATTTAAAGAAAATCGAGCACAATATGTGGCTTTTAAAGCGGCAAAAGTCAAATCGGGAGCGACATTTGTATGGGGGCTATATCTAAATCTGAACCGATCTAGCCCGCTTTAGCCACAGGTGTTTCTAGTTAGATTATAAAATGTTGTGCGAAATTTAAAGAAAATCGATTAGAATATGTGGGATTTAAATCGGAAAAAGTCAAATCGGGAGCGACATTTATATGGGGGCTATATCTAAATCTGAACCGATCTTACCCACATTCCGCATAGGTGTTTCTAGTAAGAATATAAGACTTTGTGCCAAATTTAAAGAAAATCGAGTACAATATGTGGTTTCTACAGAGGAAAATGTCAAATCGGGAACGACATTTGTATGGGGGCTATATCTAAATCTGAACCGATTTGACCTATTTTCACCATAGATGTTCTTAGTTTAAATATAAGATGTTTTGCCAAATCTGAAGACAATTTGATACAATATGTGGTTTCTAGAGCGGAAAAAGTCAAATCGGGAGCGAAATTTGTACGGGAGCTATATATAAATCTGAACCGATCTGTCCGATATTCACCATGGGACTTTCTAGTGGGAATATAAGATGTTTTACCAAATCTGAAGACAATCTGATACAATATGTGGTTTCTAGAGCGGAAAAAATCAAATCGGGAGCGAAATTTGTATGGGAGCTATATATAAATCTGAACCGATCTGACCGATATTCACCATGGGTGTTTCTAGTGGAAATATAAGATGTTTTACCAAATCTGAAGACAATTTGATACATTATGTGGTCTCTAGAGCGGAAAAAGTCAAATCGGGAGAGAAATTTGTGTGGGAGCTATATATAAATCTGAACCGATCTAACACATTTTTACCACAGGTGTTTCTAGTTACAATATAAGATGTTTTGCCATTTTTAAAGAAAATCTGTTGTAATATGTGGTATCTAGAGTGAAAAGAGTCAAATCGGGAGTGAAATTCGTATGGGGGCTATATCTAAATCTGAACCGATTTTCTTCAAATTAAATAGCGTTCGTCCTTATCCCGAAAAACATCGTTGTGCAAAGTTTCATTTGGTTCTGTCTACAATTGCGACCTGTATCGTGATTACAAGAATAGATGGACGGACGGACAGACAGACAGACGGACATTGCTAAATCGACTCAGAAAGTGATTCTAAGACGATCGGTATAATTAACAATGGGTCTATCTCGTTTCCTTTTGGGTGTTACAAACAAATGCACAAAGACATAATACTCTCGTGGAGTGTATAAAAATTAAATATTTTAAAGGAGAGGCTAAAGTAGGGCGGGGCCGACTCTATGATACACTCCACTTTCTATACGTATACAATTTAATTCGGTGAAAAAGCGAAAACGGGAAGGATTTTTGTATCCTGTAAATGTATGTGTTTGACAAAAAATGTTAAATCGGAAAGATCGGTGTATAGTTTGGCCAAAATCGGTTAAACATTTGGGAGCAACATTTGTATTTGGGCTATATCTAAATCTGAACCGATCTTACCCACTTTCACCATAGGTTTTTGTACTTGGATTATAAGCTGTTGTGCCAAATTTAAAGAAAATCAAGTACAATATGTGGTCTTTAAAGCGGCAAAAGTCAAGTCGGGAGCGACATTTGTATGGGGGCTATATCTATATCTGAACCGATCTTACCCAATTTCTGCATATGTGTTTCTAGTTGGATTTTAAGATATTGTGCCAAATTTGAAGAAAATCGAGTACAATATGGGGTTTCTAGAGCGGAAAATGTCAAATCGGGAGCGACATTTGTATGAGGGCTATATCTAAATCTGAACCGATTTACCTCAAATTAAATAGCGTTCGTCCTTGATCCACAAAACTTATTTGTGCCAATTTTTGTTAAGATCGGACTATAATTGCGACCTGCAATTTGATTACAACAATAGATGTACAGACAGACGGACATTGCTAAATCGACTCAGAAAGTGATTCTATGTCGATCGGTATACTTAACAATGGGTCTATCTCGCTTCCTTTTGGGCGTTACAAACAAATGCACAAAGACATAATACTCTCGTGGAGTGTTACTTTTATGTTTTCATTATGTTAGTTATGTTAGTGTTTTCATTATGTTACTTCAAAATCGATGTGAATATAAATATCACTTTCATCAAGCTTAATGAAGTTGAACCTTGATTGATATGTAAACGAATCGGAAGGAACATGTGAACTCTGGCTAAATATTTTCGTAATGCTCCACTTTTACTATATGTGTTGCTGACTGAAGTATAACGTGTTGTGCAAAAATGCATAAAATCGTATCAGAAGCATTTTGGACCCATGCTTAGGGGGCAATATGAAATCATGGACCCATACGGTTCACTTTAACAATAGGCGTTCCTATGTGAAATAACACAATCTGACTGTTTCAAGGAGGTAATAATAAAAATTGGAGGGAATCACGAGAATTCCCAGGAAAAAATAATTTATTTAAGGTATGTCGAATATGGTTTAAAATATCAACATTTACTGCCCTTTTTTAAATACTGATATATTAAGAATTAAAACAAATATATTTTTTCAAAATATTTTACAAATTATTTTTCATATTCCAAATAATTTATTCTAGACTAAGCGTCAGAATTGCAATTGCATGTACAAGTGATTGACAAGCTTCAAAATTGAGAAAATGATTTAGGAAACAAATAACTCGTATGACTGAGAATATTATGACGTCTTTAATTCAGAACATTCATTCGTCTAGAGAGGAAAATATATTACAGAAACAGAAGGAATATATTCTAAATTGTAAAATCAATAGAAACATTATAAAAATTAAATATTGATTAAATAAATTCATATAAAAAATAAAAACGTTGAAATAGTGCAGTCATTAGTGCTTAAAAGGGGTCATTTTAATATAACGTAGGATATATATATATATACTCCTATTAGATTTCTCTTGGAAAATTTCCATGTGAACAACATTAATTTTATTCCTATTTTTAGACCATTTCTTACTGGTTTGATATGTATAGTAAATTCTTCTTTGAGAAGATTTTCACATTATATTTCTTCGAATCTTTTGGGAACACAAAAATAATTAAACTTATACCAGATAGCACGAGGAGTTAAGTATTGGCACAATGTCAGCTATAGTATTGTCAGTATGAAATTTTTGTTACATTTATTTTGTTCAAAAACCTACTCAAAATTTGTGTTATTCCACAGCAAGGAGAAACACAATTTTCATAATTGATACGCCTTTCAGATACGAAATTAGACTTGATTACAACAATTCCAAACATGTTTGTTATTGTAAACATCTATTCGAACGAACGTTCACTTTTAGCGAACCCACTTTTTAGCGACTCTGTGATTATATTTGTGGAATGAATAACGAATGAATTATGAAAAATTAAATTTTTGATTCCATAGCAAACTGTGTGGCTAAATATCTGTGAACTTTGACGTTGTAGAGAAACGCGGTAAATACTAGCGAGCCAAAATTTAGCTGTTGTTTGTTTTGCAGTACACAGTATTTTGTCAATACGAGGGCAGTTCAAGAAGTTAACGGGAAACTGAATATTGAATATATTTTATGTAAAATACAATTTCAGTGTATGCTACATTCAAATATTCCTAGAGATCATCGATATGTCGTTTACAAATACATAATACATGGTCGAATGCGTGAAATAGTGGAACATTTTCATGAATAGATGGTTCATAAAAGTTGTCTGCATGATGGGAGCCGCATTTGGTGACAACCGAGAAATCGTATTACAGGAATGAAGAGAGTCTTCTTTTAAAAATGTGAAATAACATTAATTATGTAAAATATGTATTTTCATTATACCCTCACTCTACAGAGTAGGAGGGTATTTATCATTTGTAACAGAAAAACGTGTAGCGAATTGAAGGAGTGAATTAAGACCCTAAGTATGTTTGTACCAAATCAATTTCAAGATTTTTTAAGATATTTGAGCCATGTCCGTCCGTCGGTCTGGCTGGCTAGCTGGTGTACACGATAACTCTCGAAAGGAGTTAGGGAAACTTTGCACACGGTAATATTTTTCCCAAACTTAGTTTTAGTTCCAAGATGGCGAAATTGTAACGCCCCTTCTGGTACCTCCCACACAAATGACCAAAATTCCTATGTTAAATTAAACCTACTGTAACTTCTACGCGGTTCTTCGGAATCAGCTCTATTTTGGTATTTAGTAATGTTTTTGCAATCAATTTAAGCGTACTAAATATGGAGGGTTTTTCCACCCCCTTCCAGTTCCTCCCACACAATTTAGCCTAAACTACGTAAAATTAAAGCTGTTATAACATCTATACGGATGATCGGAATAATGTGAAATTTGATATTTGGCAATGCTTTTATAAAGGTTACATTCGCGTGGAATACGGGCGATATTGCCGCACCCCTTCTGGTACCTCCCACACAAAGTAGCATAAATTTAAGTTACAATAAAACCGACATGACATCCATACGGGCAGTTGAAATCATTTGCAATTTGATATTTGAAAATATTTTTATAATCAATATAAACATAAAAAATATTTACGCTTTAGCCACGCCCCTTATTGTAGCTCCCACACAATCGTACGTCCAATTGAATGCTTTATAACTCCTTTACCGGGCCTGAAATCCATTATGACTTCATATTTGACCAGGTTTTTACAATTCTTATCATATGTAAATTAGCACAAACTTCTAATAAGCAAAATGTAAGTCCTTCCATACACATATTCTCTGAGAGTGAGGGTATATATAAGTCGGTTTGGCCGACTGACGTTTTCTTACTTGTTTTAATTTTAGGATGACCAAAAAAGGCACTGATTATTGGGTTGATTTTAGTTCGATTCCACAAAAGGCTGATGACCTATAACAATCTTCTGGCAAAACAATCTCCGCCCTCGTATTTGCGGACCATTGTTTATGATTCCTATGTGTGTATATGAACTGTTGAGTACGGCATACAATGAACGAGGCACACACACACACACACAATGAATTCCTTTGTACCAACCCACACGCACGAGCACAAGCAGACAGAAGCAGCACACATATTTTTGGTAACTAAAACGAGTGTTGTTGGTAAGAAAATTTCAAGTGGTCTTTATTTTAATTAGGGTAATAAATCAATTATTCCAATTAATTTGACAGAACATGCTATTTGAGTAGGGTTCCTTTTCATCTTCCTTTAAAAATTAAGAAAATCAATTTTTAATGGCCGTGGTGATGGTTATTGTGTTGACAGAGTTGGTTGGTAATTTAAACCTGAACTTAACTATTTGTCTTTCGCAGAATTAGAACTTTTATGAATCAGCTCGAATTTGTGAATCAAAGAGAGAAAATCTTAAAGTATTAACCTCCAATGATGCTTAATAATTTCTTGAAACTGTCATTTCAAATTATTCATACTAAATTTAATACTCTAAGAAGTAAGGAAAGGCTAAAGTCAAACGGCGCCGACTATGTGATACACTTCACTTTCTATCTCATTACAATTCTATTCGGCAAAAAAGTGAAATCGGGAAGGAGTGACGTAAATTGGCCGCCTCGAACCTTTGTATTATTTTCTGTGGAGAGCCATTAAGGATAAATGTTACGCAAACTGTCCGGAGACAATTGAAGCATGAAATCGAAGTAGCCATTGAAGAGATTCGAGCCGGAAGAATCGAAAATGTACTGACAAATTGTGTTGATCGGATGAGTAACTGCCGAACCAGTCGTGGTAGTCATATGAATATATAAATCAGTACTTTTTTATATCGCATTTCCTGTTTGAAATCAGTTTATCTTAAAAACCTCTTTTCAAGTTGGCTGGAAACATAACTCGTTTACAACCGATTCACTTGATATTGTGGACACATCGTCAGGAATACGAATATCTTGAATTAAAAGTCCTTTTTTAGGACGGAAAGTATATATATTTTTTCATTCCCTTTGCAACACTTTGCAATATTTATTATTTACAATATTTTGGCATCCCTAGCCCATACCTCATTTTTTGTTTTCACTCTAAACCTTAAAACAAACGTTAACTTAAAATTGAATTTTTCATTTTATTGTGGTTTTAAGTTTGACAAAATCATAAAAATTGTAGCGATGTGCTCTCTGTTCTCTTCGTGTTCTCTTCGGTGCTGCGAATTTTGACGTTGAATTAGTTTGTATGTTATGATTCGTCAAAGTTGGCAACTTGCATGCATCATCGGATTAACCTTACACTGAAAGAAAAAGCTTAATTTCCCCAATGAAATCTTACATTGCATCAATGAAATTTGTCATTGTTTTTGGACCTATATAGAGCTTCACTGATGCAAGGCAAAATGTTTCATTAAATTAACAATCAATGAACAATGTTTCATTAGTGTTAGATTAAAGTAAAGTGTCATTAATACAATGAAATGAAATGAAATGATAATGAAATGATTGTCATTAAGTAATGCAAAGGTTAATTCAGTGTAAAGACGAATTCCACTAACGAAATGCCAATTAATGATTTTTCGTCGTTGTAGTATGAAATAGATTCATTGATTTAATGACATTGATTCGTTGATATAATGCAAATATTTCATTGCAGCATCAAAAATAATGAATTTTAAAAATACCCTTATTATGGAGTATTTAGCTGTGTATAGTTTGTAGCAATTATTTGGCGCATAAACCAAAATACTTAAGATAAGTGAACTATAAAACAAGTAAAAAGGCGTTAACCGAATCTTATATACCCTCCACCACGGAGTGTATTCCCCAGTATTATCGGTAGATAAGAGGCTCATGATTCCAGCTACAACCTTTTGATTGTAGCCATTTTAATTCCATTTAGATCCTGATGCTACGAATATAGGAAGATATCTTTATTATTCGCGTCAACGCAGTCAGAGAAGTGTACACACCGAATTTCATTATTATAGCTGCAGCCGTTTGGTCGGTACCATTTTTGTCCCCATTCGCCCCATTTTCGGCTAAAAGTACAAATTTCTAAAAAATCCTTTTTATTTCGCATCTTCCCAGTCAGATGAAGGTACACACCGAATTTCATGAGTTCAACTTCAGCGGTTTGGTTGGTATAATTTGTATCCCTCTTTTCAAATTGTATCCCTTAAAAGTACGAATTTTGAAAAATCCCTCTATTTGACGTATGTAAGCAATTCCAAATTTCATGTTTCTAGCTGTTATTGTATCATTGGTACCATTTTTATCCCTTCTTTGTCCCATTTCGCTCGCTAAAACGTGTATTTACTTTTTGGTGTTTTTACGCTACAAGAGGAATGTACGCAACAAATTTCAAGTGCATATAAAGCAGAAATTAAAAAAAAATTGCTTAAATATTAGGGAGTACATTCAATCCTTGTTAGGGAAAAATTTTTCCCTCTGGGCCGATTTCATAAGAGACATTTAGGGAAATTTTGAACCTCCTAGCCCATTTCGTTCGGCCGCTATCGTTCTTTCAACTGCCAAACGGTCATGGCTAGATCGTCTTAGAATTGTACCACGACCCAGAATATATATACTTTATGGGGTCTCCGATGAATATTTCATGGTGTTACAAACGGAATGACAAAGTGAATATACCCCCATCCTTACTTGGATTCATTCATTAGAATGAGAATTATATCCTCTTTCCTGTACATTCCTGTTAGATTCGGGGTAAGAAAGAGTTTAATTATTTTAAAAATATTAAAAAGTAAACAAAACTTAATATAATCGACTAAACAAGTATTGTAATAAAGTAAATTTAATCCTCTACATTATAATCCAGCCAAAGATTCTAATAATATTATCTTTATTTGGATCGATTTATACAAACAAATAGATTTCATTGCATCAATGAAAATTATTTCTTTGTACTATTGACACAAAAAATCATTAAAAATATTGTTAATGCAATATTTCATTACGGTAATGAAACATTTCTTTGCATCAATGTAAACACATTAATGAAACTGTTTCATTGATGTAATGAAGCATTTTTCTTTCAGTGTAGATATCATCGGAAAGCTCTTGACGCCTACTTTAAAACACTAAAGTACATTTCTGATCCATTTTCACCACAGATGTTGCTAGTTGCTATATAGGACGATGTGCAACTTTGAAGAAAGTCTGTTGAAATATATGGTTTCTAAATTTGATAAAAATCGGTTAAATTAAGTTGTTTCTAGAGCAGAAAAAGTAAAATCGGGAGTGAAATTTATATGCCGGCTTTATCTAAATCTGAACCGATTTGATCCTTTTTCACAAGATATGTTTCTGGTTGCAATATAAACTGTTGCGACAAATTTGATGAAAATCGGTTAACATATGTGGATTCTACATCGGAAAAAGTCAACTCGGGAGCGACATCGAAACCTGAACTGATTTGATTCAAATTAAATAGCGTCTGTCCTTGAACCGCAAAACTTAATAGTGCAAATTTGTGTTAGGATCGGAAGACGGACGGAGAGTTAAACAGACCGATATGGCTAAATTCATTCAAAAAGCGATTCTAATTCGATCGATATACTTAACAGTGCTCTAAGACATAATACCTTAGTGGAGGGCATAACCAGAAAAGAACCTCTTCAATATTTTAAAATTCTTATTCACAGCTTATAGTACCTGTATGACGCTTCATAAGTTTCATGATGTAGTTCCTGATACTTACTCTAAAACAATTATAAACTAAAAATATTTAATAGAAATAATTAAAACAAATTACATTAAAATGACTTCAAAAAGTTGTGGATGTCTCAACTGAAATTAATCTTTGGTTTATTTAGTGCGACGCTTTTCACATTATTTGTCTTTACACCCAACATTTGTCCTAGTACACATCTAGTTTGCTTGACAACTTGAGATACAATAAATCGAACGACGTAGAGATGAAATCTGATAGGAAGCTATATCTAAATAATCTAGAAAAAAAGTTAAACAAAATCTAATTTTCTAAAACAATCTTTAGAAGTCACGAAATGCAATTCTAAAGTCACATCCAAAACTCAATATGTTACAATATTAGCTGTCATATCTCAGGAACGTGAATTGATAGGACAATTCTGAAGCCGGATACAAGCTCTGCATACCGAAATCTTTCAAAATTGAGTACCATAATAACTGCATCAAGTTGACTTGACCAGATAAATATTTTGGTCCATTGGGTAAAAATCAATAGACTATTTTGTTTAACTTTTTTCCTAGATTTACGATAATTTGTTTGTTTTATCTAAGTTTTCAAGGCAAAATAGAAGTGTACTAGAACATATATTGGGTGTAAAGTATAAAAATGTGAAATGTGCCACTAGAAAAACCAGCGTAACCTTTTTATCATATAGAGAATACCCAAATTTTTTTCGCGATATGATTGCGGACTTAATGGGGAATATTTGCGGCAGAACAGTTTTATAAGGCCAGATAGAGAAAGTAAAGATATATGTAATTTCATCCGCGAATTTTAAATTTTTGCCAGAAATGCGGCGGCTTTCGCGACTGACTGCATATATGTTAAAAGCGGCATTGGTTCTTAATAGACATGCAGAAAACAAGTAAGGAAAAGCTAAAGTCGGTCGGGGCCGACTATATGATACACTCCACTTTCTATCCGAATACAACTCAATTCGGTAAAAAATTGAAAACGGGAAGGATTTGTGTATGCTTCCTAATCATAGGCTAATATGACCTGACCCAATTTGTCAAATCGAGAAGAATATTTATATCGGGGCTATATCCAAACATAGAATGATGTGACCCACATACACAATAGGTTCTTCCAATTCAAGTATAACGTGTTATGCTCAATATGAAGTAATTCTCTGAAAATACGTGGTCTCTGGGGCTGAAAAGGTCGAACCGGGAGCGAAATTTCTATGGGAGCTATATATAAATCTGAACCGATCTGACCTATTTTCACCACAGTTGTTCATAGTTTAAATATAAGCTGTTTTGCCAAATTTGAAAACAATCTGATAAAATATGTGGTTTCTAGAGTGGAAAAAGTCAAATTGGGAGCGAAATTTGTATGGGAGCTATATATAAATCTGAACCGATCTGACTCATTTTCACCATGGCTGTTTCTAGTTGAAACATAAGATAATTTGCCAAATTTTAAGAACATCTGTTAAAATATGTGGTTTCTAGAGCGGAAAAAGTCCAATTGTGAGCGAAATTTGTATGGGAGCTATATATAGATCTAACCTTTCTGACTAATTTTCACCATGGGTGTTTCTAGTTTAAACATAAGATATTTTGCCAAATCTGAAGAACATCTGTTAAAATATGTGGTTTCTAGAGCAGAAAAAGTCAAATCGGGAGCGAAATTTGAACGAGAGCTATATATAAATCTGAACCGATCTGACCTATTTTCACCACAGGTGTTCATAGTTTAAATTTAAGCTGTTTTGCCAAACTTGAAAACAATCTGATAAAATATGTGGTTTCTAGAGCGGAAAAAGTCAAATTGGGAGCGAAATTTGTATGGGAGCTATATATAAATCTGAACCGATCTGACTCATTTTCACCATGGGTGTTTCAAGTTTAAACATAAGATATTTTGCCAAATCTTAAGAACATCTGTTAAAATATGTGGTTTCTAGAGCGGAAAAGGTCAAATTGGGAGAGAAATTTGTATGGGAGCTATATATAAATCTGAACCGATGTGACTCATTTTCACCATGGGTGTTTTAGTTGAAACATAAGATATTTTGCCAAATTTGAAGAACATCTGTTAAAATATATGGTTTCTAGAGCAGAAAAGTCGAATCGCGAGCGAAATTTGAACGGGAGCTATATATAAATCTGAACCGATCTGACCTATTTTCACCACAGGTGTTCATAGTTTAAATATAAGCTGTTTTGTCATATTTAAAAACAATCTGATAAAATATGTGGTTTCTAGAGCGAAAAAGTCAAATTGGGAGCTATATATAAATCTGAACCGATCTGACTCATTTTCAACATGGGTGTTTCTAGTTTAAACATAAGATATTTTCTCAAATCTGAAGAACATCTGTTATAATATGTGGTTTCTAGAGCGGAAAAAGTCAAATTGGGAGCGAAATTTGTATGGGAGCTATATATAAATCTGAACCGATCTGACTCATTTTCACCATGGGTGTTTCTAGTTGAAACATAAGATATTTTGCCAAATTTGAAGAACATCTGTTAAAATATGTGGTTTCTAGAGCAGAAAAAGTCGAATCGGGAGCGAAATTTGAACGGGAGCTATATATAAATCTGAACCGATCTGACTCATTTTCACCAGAAAAAGTCGAATCGGGAGCGAAATTTGAACGGGAGCTATATATAAATCTGAACTGATCTGGCCTATTTTCACCACAGGTGTTCCTAGTTTAATTATAAGATATTTTGGCAAATTTGAAGAAAATCTGTTTAAATATGTGATATCTAGAGTGAAAAGAGTTAAATCGGGAGCAAAATTTTTATGGGAGTTATATCTAAATCTGAACCGATTTTCTTCAAATTAAATAGCGTTCGTCCTTAGCCCATAAAACATCGTTGTGCAAAGTTTCATTTTGTTCTAACAACAATTGCGACCTGGACTTTGATTACAAGAATAGATGGACAGACGGGCGGACGGACATTGCTAAATCGACTCAAAAAGTGATTCTAAGTCGATCGGTATACTTATCAATGGGTCTATCTCGTTTCCTTTTGGGTGTTACAAACAAATGCACAAAGACATAATACTCTCGTGGAGTGTATAATGAACCAGATCCGTTATATAATTCGCGAGAAAATCACAAACCAAAAATGTAATTTTTGCCAAACCTAAAAATCATTTTGGCCATATCTTCCGCAAAAATTAAAATTTTGTAAAAATATCCAATTTGACTTTTTCATTTTCCGTGCTCTACCGAAATATCCACTTTTTGTCGAAAAAGCTCGACCTTACAAAAACATGGACAGATACCATATGCATGTTATAAGGTCATAAATTTGACTTGGGGTTGGATAATTTATGTGAAAGGTTCGTGGCACATTGTCCATCTTCCACATATATAAAATATGATCAAATATCAAGTCAAGGTTGATTCCACGCTCTGGTATGGTTAAGTTATAAAGAACTTAAATTTAGCTAGGAAGGGGACAATTGTGTGCAATTCGCCCATCTTCGCAATATGTTTGGGAAAAATATTACCATGTGCAAAGTTTGAATTGAGTCTTTTAATTATCGTTCGTTTGTAGCCAACCAGATGGACTACTCTGTAGAGTGAGAGTATAATTAATCTTTTTTTGATTTGCTGATTATCCTAATCTCGCTTTATGTTCGTCGAGTACTTGCTTTTAATTACTTTTTTACTGTTTTCATTACCTTATGTTAATAAACTAATGATGTTCCGATGTTTTGTCACTGAAATTTTGGTTGGTTTTGCAAAAATATATTTGAAAAATATTTGTCAAAAATAGAACCCATCACTTCACCACTTCCAAGCTCACACAGTCGCTAAAAATACACCTCAGAACACTACTTTAAAATTTCAAACAAAGCAATTAATATAATGTAAAATTTTTACAGACGTTTTTACGTTTTGGCCATTCCAGTTCAAATCTATTATTATTTTACGAATTTAAGCCCAATAGAAATACATACTCTGTTCCAAAAATGCTCTTGCACAGTGTAAATACTGAGTTATTTCATTACTTACTGTTCTTCTTTGCAGTTCTCTGGTAGAAACTTATTATTCGTTGGAAAAATAATTTTTGAGTTATTTCATTACAATTAAAATTTGTTCTACGGGCGGTTCCGAGCGGTTAAAAAGTATACACAGAGATAAACAGGACACTTTCCCTGGATGCTTTCCTCTAAAATAGAAATCTGACAACTATAAATAGTGCGTGGTCTATTTGTATCCATATATAACAAGTAAGGAAGTTTAAAGTCGGGCGTGGCCGACTATATGATACCCCACACCTAGTCATTATACCCTGTGGTGTAGGGTATAAAAAAGTCGTTACATTTGAACCGGGTGATATACGATACAGCTATAAGAGAAGAATGTGTAGTACATTTTATATACAGATTGTATTTGGGCCATTTTTAACAGAACTGTTTCTAGTTGAAATATAAGTCGTTTTGACAAATTTGAAGAAAATTTGATAAAATATGTGACCCATTTTCGCCATAGATGTTATTAGCTGAATTATGAGCTGGTATGCCAAATTTGAAGAAAATCTGTTCAAATATGATATTTCTAGAGCGGAAATAATAAATTCAGTGGCAAAATTTGTATTATTATATATATATCTGAACTGATCTGGTCCACTTTTACCATAGCCGTTTCTAGTTGAAATATAAGTTGTTTTGACAAATTTGAAGAAAATCTGTAGAAATATGTGGGTTCTAGAGCGGAAAGAGTCAATTTGGAGGAGATATTTCTATGGGAACTATATATAAATCTGAACCGATCTGAGCTATTTTTACCAGAGCTGTTTCTAGTTAAAATATATGACGTTTTGCCAAATTGGAAGATAATGTTTTGAATATGTGGTTTCTAGAGAGGAAAGATTAAAATCGGGAATAAAATTTGTATGGGAGCTATATCTAAATCGGAACCGATTGCTTCAAATTAAATAGCGATCGTCCTTATCCCATAATTCTATCCACAATTGCGACCTGGACTTTTATTACAAGAATATATGGACAGACGGACGGACATCAAAAGTGATTCTCGACTCAAAAAGTGATTCTAAGTCGATCGGTATAATAAACGATGGGTCTATCTCGTTTCCTTTTGGGTGTTACAAACAAATGCACAAAGACATTATACCCTGTGGTGTAGGATATAAATATTTGTCAAAAATAGAACCAATCATTTCACCACTTCCAAACTCACACAGTCACTAAAAATACATCTCAGAACACTACTTTAAAATTTCAAACAAAGCAATTAATATAATGTAAAATTTTACAGACTTTATCCTGTCCTTACTTGTTTTGGCCATTCCAGTTCACATCTGTTATTATTTTACGAATTGAAGCCCATACTCTGTTCCAAAAATGCCCTTGTACAATGTAAATACTGAGTTATTTCATTACGTGCTGTTCTTTTTTGCAGTTCTCTGGTAGAAACTTATTATTCGTTGGAAAAATAATTTTTGAGTTATTTCATTACAATTAAAATTTGTTCTACGGGCGGTTCCGGGCGGCTAAAAAGTATACACAGAGATAAACAGGACACTTTCCCTGGATGCTTTCCTCTAAAATAGAAATTTGACAACTATAAATAGTGTGTGGTCTATCTGTATCCATATATATAACAAGTAGGGAAGGTTAAAATCGTATCATTCCCTACACCTAGTCATTATACCCTGTGGTGTAGGGTATAAAAACGTCGTTACATTTGAACCGGATGATATACGATACAGCTATAAGAGAAGAATGTGTAGTACATTTTATATACAGATTGTATTTGTAATAAAACTTGAACGCAAACTTTGAATGGGAGCTATATATAAATCTGAACTGATCTAGCCCATTTTTAACAGAGATGTTTCTAGTTGAAATATAAGTCGTTTTGACAAATTTGAAGAAAATCTGATAAAATATGTGGTTTCTAGAGCGGAAAGAGCCAAATCGGAAGAGACATTTGTATGGGGGCTATATATAAATCTGAACCGATATGGCCCATTTTCACCATAGATGTTGTTAGCTGAATTATGAACTGGTTTGCCAAATTTGAAGAAAATCTGTTCAAATATGCTATTTCTAGAGAGGAAATAATCAATTCAGTGGCAAAATTTGTATTATTATTATATATATGTCTGAACCGATCTGGTCCATTTTTACCAGAGCTGTTTCTAGTTGAAATATAAGTTGTTTTGCCAAATTTGAAGAAAATCTGTAGAAATATGTGGGTTCTAGAGCCGAAAGAGTCAATTTGGAGGAGATATTTGTATGGAAACTATATATAAATCTGAACCGATCTGTCCTATATCTAAATCTGAACTGATTTGCTTCAAATTAAATAGCGATCGTTCTTATTCCATAAAACTTCGTTGTGCAAAGTTTCATTTAGTTCTAACGACAATTGCGACCTGTACTTTGATTACAAGAAAAGATGGATAGACGGACGGACATTACTAAATCGACTCAAAAAGTGATGCTAAGACTATCGGTATACTTAACAATGGGTCTATCTCACTTTCTTTTGGGTGTTGCAAACAAATGCTCAAAGTCATTATACCCTGTATTAAAATGAATCTGTGTTTGTAAGTTTGTTTGTTTGTTCTTTATAGCAACCTAAACTAAACTTGAATTTTCACAGTATGTTCATGCTAAACCGGTGGTGATAATAGGCTATACAAATTTTAGATATTTTCAGTGGGCGTGGCATCGCCCACACAAATTGAGGATTTATTCGTTTTTTTATATAATAGCATTTTCGGAATACTGTTGCAGCTGGAGTCTTGAATTATTGTGAAAGTTTACTAATTATTAGTCTGCATAGTTGTGCCAAAAAAGGGCGATATTGGAATAGTGGGCGTGGCACCTCCCACACGAAGTTAAAACGTATTATGGAATATATTCAGTTCTATGACAGCTAGAATACTGAAATTTTGTTTCAGTGCATCTAGCATAAACCTTCATAGTTGTAAAAAAATAGGCGGTATTGGGAAAGTGGGCTTACGAAGTTAAAACATATTATCGAATATGGTCAGTTCTATGACACCTATAATGCTGAAATTTTGTGTGAGTTGATCCAGTGTAAATAGTAGTGCAAAGATGAGCGGAAAGTGGATGTGACTCTTCCCATTCGAAATTAAAATCTGTTTTTGAGTATATTCGACACCGAGATTCCGATATTGTTGTGTGACTTAAATTAGTTGTAACCTGCTTAGACAACATACAAATGGGCGGGATTTGAAAGATGGGACATTTTTGATTTGAATTTTGTAAAATTGCACGTTTTTATTGGATTTTCTTAGCACAATAGTAACGAAAGGTTACAAAATGAGAAATATGCATTCGTCAACAGCAGACTTGTGTGAAGAAAGTGGAAATTATATTATTTTTTAGTTTTTGTGTTGTTCGATTAGTGAACAATTTGATTGATTTTCTATGTGTTTTGAATGTCATGTAATGTAATTTCTTCTTCGAATGAAGTTTTGTGTTTAGGTAATGGAAAGGAGGAGAATCACACTTAGCAGAAAATCAATTTGATTTTTGACATTTCTTCCATTATTCGCCGTAAACTAACGTTCTCATGGAACATATCCATTTCTTTGGTATCTCAGGGAAGTATCTTGATTATAATTGGGACATATATTACAGATCAGTAGAAAAATCAATAAGAAAGCAGATTTTAATTTTACTGTTTTTTTTTTATGTTTTGGCAAAGCGGGCGGGGGTTCAGCTGTTACCTATGAAAACGGTCCTACTAACCTATAAAAACACACCACATCGAATTATCGATGATTGTTTTCCAGCAATGATGGTTGCTTTCTGATCTCATATTGAAAACTCAATTTGTTTCTAAAAAAATATAAATATGTAAATTACCAATATTTAGATCTAAATTTTTGGCTACCTTATGTTGTTTTTACCATTAAATGGCGTTAAAATTGTGGAAATCTATGAAAACAAAAAAAAAAACAGGAAAACAGGTTTTGGGCGACAAATTCAATTCCTGTTGATGGAGAAAAAGGTTTCCCTCTGTTTCTGATTCTGCAACTATTAGTTCGCAAGCTAGCAATGTTCCAACAGACAGTCGGACATAGGATAAGTTGTATTAAAAGTTTACCACGACACAAATATACAGTGGCCGACAAAAGTCAACATACGACCCACATTTTTGCGATTTAACGAGTTCCAAAACATATTTGAAAAAAGTAATGATGCGGTTTTGTTTGAAATCGTGTTTTATTCATATAACAAAAACAAAATGCATTACTTCAATATAAACACAAAAGATATTAACAGAATACGCAGAAAAAACCTTGACAAAAGTCTACATACGGTTTGAGATGAGACATAAAAAATGCAATTTAACGTGACAAAATGATACTATTATATAATTTAATATTTTGTTGGTCCACCATGAGCATCTACAACAGCCAGCAATCGTCTGGGCATTGATGCAACTAAGTTTTCCAATTCCGCAGGTGATATTTGTCGCCATTCCTCTTCCAGCTGGTTTGTTTAGCGTTTGGGCGCTAGTTATGTGATGGTTTCGGATCCTGCGTTGCAGAATGTTCAATAATATTCAGGTGGGGGTTTTGTGGCGGCGAATAAAGTTGTCTTGGAGCATGGTAAATCAGCCAATCTTTAACAAATTGGGCTGTGTGCTTCGGATCGTTATCTTGTTGGAAAATCCAGCGCTCTCCGAGGTTATTATCGACCGATGCCTTCAGATTTTGTTCCAATATGGATTTATATTGATAGCGATCCATGTTACCCTCAATAAACGCAATATTTCCAACTCCAGACGCCGCGACGGCACCCCAAAGCATTACGTTGGCACCACCATGCTTTACCGTAGCAAGTAAATTCTTCGGATTCATTGTCGTATTCGCTTTTCTCCATACTTTGGCACTCCCGTCACTTCCAAATATATTATACTTCGACTCGTCCGTAAATAAAACCCACTTCCAGAAGTCTAATCCCTTGTCCAAGTGTTGCTGGGCGAATTCAAGGCGAAGCTTACGATTCTTTTCACTTATAAGAGGTTTTTTGCGTGGCGTTCTGCATTGTAGCATTCACTTTCGGGTTTTCATTATTTTCAACAGTACCCGTATTTTCGAAGTTTTTGCATATAGTTTGGACAGTTGATTTACTTAAATTAACCATTTTAGCTATTTCGCCTAAAGATTTCCTTTCGTTTCTGCATTTTATTACTAAATTTCGAATATCAGTTGCAATTTCTTTACGAGAAGCCATTTTCGCGGACTAATGTTTCTTGAATTATATTTATTTAAAGAAGAGCAAGCACAAGACAAATGACAATACAAATTTCGCCAATTCTCCTATAAAGTACATTATAAAAAATGACGTAAAGCATGGGATGCTATGTCGTATGTAGACTTTTGTCAAGGTGTTTTTTGTTTATTTTGCCAATATCTTTTAAGTTTATATTGAAGTAAAGCATTTTGTTATTGTTATATGAATAAAAAACGATTTCAAACAAAACCGCATCATTACTTTTTTCAAAGAACAGAGCTTGAACTTAGTCATTTAATAATGGAACACAATATCATCAATATGGCTCGGCAGTACCTCATCCGATAAACCCAATTTTTCATTATATGGCTCAATGATGCCGCCACACCAAACTGTCATTCGTCGTGAATGCATTGGCTTCTCAGTAGTCACTTAAGGGTTCTGTGAACCCCATGTGCGGCAATTTTGTTCATTGACATGGCAACCGAATTGAAAATGAGCTTCATCTGAAAACACGAAAATAAAGACTCACTACTTTGGAAGAATGTTTTTATTATTTCCCAATTTTGTTCGAGCGTATATCGTCCCATTTTACAAATATCAAACATAAATCTTAAAATAAAAATTTATGTTATTCTACATTTCAAAGTCAAAGTAATCGGTAGTTCAAGTTTTAAGTGCTACATGGCCTACCCCAATATGATAAAATTTAGTTATATCCATCCATTGAGTAGGTTATAAAAAACTTATCCATAACAAGTAAAAACGGAATTAAGTTTGGCCGGGTCGAATTTTATTCACCACTATTCATCAAATAAGCCGCATTAAGAACAAAATTGTCTCCAACAAGAGAAATAAAAAATCCACAGGTATCCTCATGTTAGATATTGAAAAGGCTTTCGATACCGTATGACATAGCGGTTTAGTTTATAAATTAAATACAGTAAATATTCCCAAATATCTCAGTAAAATTGCTGCAGATTTTATTGAAAACAGAAATATATGGTTTCCGTAAATGATAGTTATTCATCTCCAAAATCTAGTTATTCATCAGCCGGTTTACCCCAAGGCTCCGTACTTTCACCATTGCTGTATTCCATATACATATCAGATTTCACACCACACAAATTGTCTGATATTGCATATTATGCAGCTCTGATATCAACCAGCAATCTAACGACAGCACTTCTTAAAAAGATGGAGAAAAGTTTAATAGCGTGTAACAAATACTTCAAGAAATGGAAAATTAAAATCAACCATAGTAAAACACAGGCTATAATTTTCCCTATCAACAAGTCATCCAAAAGGCTACCGAGACGAACGCTCAGATTTGATGGCAACTCTATACAGATACAAAATAGTGTCAAATATTTAGGAGTTTTATTGGACAAAAAACTCAACTTCCGCGAACACATTGAGAATTCTTGCGGAAAAGCCCTAAAGTCATTCAGAGCACTGTGGCCATTGTTAAATCGCCGTTCGATGCTCAATCTTAAAAATAAAAATTTAATTTTCAAAAGTGTCATAAGACCAATTCTATCTTATGGTTCCCATATATGGTACAAAGCTGCAAAATGTCATTTAAAGTGAATGCAAGTCATGCAAAACAAGTGCTTGAAAATTATACACAACAAACATGAGAGATACTCCACCAGAACGCTACATGACGAAACTGGGTACGACAGCAGACTTAATAATAATTATTTTTATACCCTCCACCTCCAGGATGGGGGTATACTAACTTTGTCATTCCGTTTGTAACACCTTGAAATATCGACCTGAGACCCTATAAAGTATATATATTCTTGATCGTCATAAAATTCTAAGACGATCTAGCCATGTCCGTCCGTCCGTCTGTCCGTCTGTTGAAAGCACGCTAGCATCTAAACGAAAGGAGCTAGAACGTTCAAATTTTCCATAAATGCGTCTTATAGTCGTAGATCGGTAGATGGGTTGGGGCGAAATCGGCCCAAAGGGAAAACATTTTCCCTCACAAGGACTAAAAATACCCATAATAATCCCTAATATTTTAGCGTATTTAAGCATGGTTTTTGAATATGTCTGTTTATATTTGCTTGATATTTGGTATGCGCATTCCCCTTATAGCAAAAACGTGCACCATAAAGTGATTATTATTTGTAGGGGGTTAAATGGGGCAAAAAAGGGATAAAAATGGTACATATTAAACGACAACAGCTAGAAACACAAAATTCGGTGTGTACATTCCTCTAATTGAGTAGATACATAATATAAAAGTATTTTTTCCAAATTCGTACTTTTATGGGGTAAAATAGGAATAGAGGGATACAAATGGTACCAACCAAACAGCTGTACCTAGAATAATTAAATTCGGTGTATACATTCCTCTGATTGCATAGATAAGTAAAATACACCGATTTTTCAAAATTCGTACTTTTTGGGGTTAAAATGAAAAAAGGGGATAAAAATAGTACCAATCTAATGACCGCAGCTAGAGTCATGAAATTCGGAGCATACATTCCTCTGAGTGTGTAGACACGGGAAATAAACTGATTTTTCGAAAGTCGTACTTTTTGGGGTTAAAATGAAAAAAGGGGATAAAAATAGTACCAATCAAATGACCGCAGCTAGAGTATACATTCCTCTGACTTCGTAGACATGGAAAATAGACGAATTGTTCGAAATTAGTACTTTCAAGGGTTATAATGGTACAGAGGGATAAAAATAGTACCTACTAAACGACCACAGCTAGAATGATAATATTCTAATTGCGTAGAAACGTTAAGGGGTAAAAATGGTACCAACCTAATGGGCGCAGCTGGAATCATGGAATTCGGTGTATACATTCCTCTGACTGCATAGACAAGCAAAATAAAAAGTTTTTTTCCAAATTCGTACTTTTTCTTTTACGGCAAAAATTGGTTGAATCATGACGTAAGGTTATTTTGCACTATGTACGTCTGATAATGGATTTTCAAAATTTGTAATTTTGGAATTTAAATAGAATGGAAATACAACCAACTGTAGCACTATCTACCAATATTTATGGCTTTGAAAATATTTTTGAAAATATAAATATAAGAATATTTATTTTTTGAATTGACGTATTGGTAGCATTACCTTATAAGCGTGACATGAAATAATTAAAATATTATATTTATTTATAAAATTAACTTATCAATATTTGTATTTGTTTTGGTTTGGCTATATTAAAAAAATATATTTTCCTGTAATATTACTGCACTTCTACGAAAACCGACAACCTCTGTGGAATGCAATCCATGGTGGAGGGTATATAAAGTTCGGCCCAGCCGAACTTAACGCCGTTTTTACTTGTTCTAAGATAGAATATTCTAATTACCCCATG
>OX377618.1:181015991-181050581 GCA_947397865.1 Polietes domitor
TTCTATATTTTATAGAATGCAAATTATTTTAAATTTATTTACAAATGGTGACATTACCAATAACCCATTCTACTCTAATACAGCACTAGAAACTACGTCTTACATCGGATCATGATATATTTCAACTATGAATACCTACAGTGAATGGTTTGAGCCGGTGTTGTTGTAGGCCTCCTTTCAAATGTCGATTCATCCTATTACTACTGTATAATTTGTATTTGTATGCAGGAAAATTGGATCAATTATTTACCATATGAAATGGAAATGCTCAATTTCAAGTGGAATATTCCCAATATGAAATGAAAATTCTCAATTTCAATTGGAATTTTCGCAATTTGAAATGGAAATTCTCAATTTCAATTGGAATTTTCTCAATATGAATTGAAAATGCTCAATTTCAATTGGAATTTTCTCATTATGAAATGGAAATTCTCAATTTCAAATAGACTTTGTCAATTTCAATTAGAATTTTACGAATTTCATTTGGAAATGGTGTATAAGTATTATTTCGATATATATAGTATACAAATGTTGGTATCCTTGCCTTATAGGCATGGTTTAAAATAATTAAAATTTTATATATTTTGTATGGTATCCTTGGATTATAAGCATGGTTTAAAATAATTAAAATTTTATATTTAATATGAATATGAATATTTTGCTTCTATATTTTATAGAATGCAAATTATTTTAAATTTATTTACAAATGGTGACATTTATTAATTTGCTGAAACAAACAAACGACGAAAACAAACGAAAAACCTAAAATTTTATATTTATTTATAAAATTATTTTTTCAATATTTTTATTTGTTTTGTTTGGCTATATAAAAAAAATTTAACATTGTCCTGTAATGTTGCTGCAGTTCTACGGAAATTTACAGCCCCTGTGGAATACCATCCACGGTGGAGGGTATATAAAGTTCGGCCCAGCCGAACTTATTGCTTTTTCACTTGTTTTTTTTTTGTACCACTCTCAAACCAAGGCACCACGAATTTGGATATTACTCGCAGAATAAATTTTATGCGTTCGATTGCGCCCATCATTCTCCATATTTCATGTTACCCAATTGACTGTAACCGAATGTTAAAAAATAATTAGCCTTGACATTTGTTTTTTTATATATCCCCATGAAAATATGCGAAAACGTGACTACAATTTCACTTTAGTACTGGGAATTTATTCGAATTTTCACAAAACTACCTAAAATATTTTATTTTATGTTGTAAATAATAGCAATGGACAGCCATTATAGCAACATTTCGGACATGGAATAGCATCCGTCAGACAATTTTTCGGCTTTCATCAGATCCTTAAAAGTGGCAATTGGTGCTGGCTTCGAGCAACATACTACATATTTCATTGCCACAAAAGGTCGTTCCAAAGCAATTCAATAAATAATACATAAACTTTGCTGCTGATCCAAATCCAAATGGTGAAGCAATGTTGTTGTTTAGTTTATATTTGAAAATTAGCTGCAGTTGAATATCTTACCTGAACATTTTTCCAGGGACTTCATTCTCATGAAGTAGCTACCATTTCGATGAGGACTTTTGATTTTGTTATGGTATTAAGTGGATTATTTTCAGTTTTCCAAATCCTTGGGGAATTTCCTGCATTTTGCATGCTTGACACCATGCCGTTGTCCATGCACACTTCAACCACAAAGTATCTGGAACATTTGGCCAGCGCTTGAGTAGCATAAAACATGTCCATTGCCTCAATGTCATCATCATGAATTGAGTGATTGGAAAAAGACCGTTTACTTGTCAGGCCTTCTAAACTTAGGGCCAGACAGGAAATCACCGAAACCATGAAGATTGCTCCAACCATCACCAGAAGCTTCATTGTACGTCGGTACTTGAATGTCTGCCGTAGACACATTTGCACCAGATCACACAGTTTCAAGCGGAACATTGCGAATGTACCTATGGCCACAATGAAAGCCCATAGATGCTTTTCCTTATCGGGATAGTATTTAATTTTGTTGCTGCCACAGTGTAAACTGACGAGGACGAGAAATATCAGAAGTTTAGCGGTGTTGCTAAATGCCATTGGCGCGATCTAAATTCCAGTAATGGTTGAAATTTGGGTTTCCCTAATTGTGGTTATTGTTTCTATTTGTTCTCTTAAAAGCCGGCAAAGAAATTTGGATTCTGAAAGAAATTATTTGATTTTGTAAATATTTTTGTCCAAAAAATTAAACTTTATTATTGTTCGAAAATTGTCATTTTGGCAGAAAAGTGTTTTCCAATAAAAACAAGTAAGGAAAGGCTAAAGCCGGGCGGGGCCTACTATATGATACCCTCCACTTTCGGGGAAAAGGTGATATCGGGAACGCTTTTTATATGGGTACTATGTATTAGAGTGGCTTCTTTTGTGAAGAAGGAAACAATTTTGTTGATGTTCCCGACTAAAATGAAAGATTGGTTCGTTTTATGTGTTCTCCCAAAATATTTCGCGTTTATCATTGACTATTCGTGAGCTGGACGCGTTCAAAATAACCTCAATAAATCAGGTTTTTCTTGAATAAAATTCACCATGAGAATGGTATTGAAGAATAGAAATATAGAAATTAAAATCCGACCCGAGCCTTATCAAACCACATTGCAATATGATCCAATATAAAGGGCAGATTTATACTATTTTAGAGCAATTTTGATGCATTTTTAATAAAAACCGCAATAATTTCCACATTTTTAGTTCGATTTATGTTTTAGGGGCTCGTTGGAGAAATATTGATAACCAATTGCAATTTTTAGAATTTGCTAACCCATCAAGGGCCGCAAATTGTTTTCTTACTATTTATACTCAGTGGTTTAAATGTGAAGTAAAAACTGAAATATAGGGTTATTTGCATCGTAAACATATTCTAGTCTTATATAAAGCTAATTTCTGGAAAGAAACTCAACCATTTAAAATTTTCTCCCTTAAAAATTAAAAAATGAATAATCTACATAAACTTTATAAAGGGCAAAAATTGAAATGGTTGTTGATGCTAAATTAACATAGATAGACGCATGAAATTAAAAGTATATTTAGCAGATTTTCTTCTCTTTCATTTGCTACTTATTTCGCCATTGTATGGTACGCAAAAGTACGAAACTAAATTATTGAAACATTTACAACCTTTGGAAATTAAAAGTCCTGTAAAAAAGACAATCAGATGTTAATTTTCAAAAATTAGCTTTTGTAAGAATAGAATATATTTGCGATGCAAATAACCCCATATTTCAGTTTTTGCATCACATTTAACCCACTGAGAACCAACAGAAAGAAAAAAATTGTCGGCCCTTAATGGGTTAGGAAGTTCTCAAAATTGGAATTGGTCATCAATACCTCTTCAACAATCCAACAAAAACACAAATCGAACTAAAAATATGGAAGTTATTGCGGTTTTTATAAAAAATGCAACAAAAAATGGACAAAAATGTTAAAATTCTACCCTCTATTCTTGATTAAAATGCAAGTTTTTGATATGGTTTGATAAGGCTCCACCAGATTTTAATTTTCTAAATACAATTCTCACCGTGAATTTTATTCAAGAAAAACCTGATTTACAGAAGTTATTCTGAACGCGTCCATCTCACAAAAGCGAAATATTTTAGGAGAACTAAAACTAATCTTTCATTTTAGTCGGGAACATCCACTACTTTTATTTTGAAGCCACTCTACTAAAGGGTGATTTTTTAAGAGCTTGATAACTTTTTTTTTTAAAAAAACGCATAAAATTTGCAAAATCTCATCGGTTCTTTATTTGAAACGTTAGATTGGTCCATGACATTTACTTTTTGAAGATAATTTCATTTAAATGTTGACCGCGGCTGCGTCTTAGGTGGTCCATCCGCTTAGTCCAATTTTGGCATTTCCACGTTTTTGAGTAACATAGACCCAATTGGTGCGAACGGCGACGAATCGAAAATTGGTGGTCATCATTAACACTGGCCGATACAGCTGCGATATTTTCTTCAGTTCGCACTCTACGTAAGCGTGTTGGTGGTTTAATGTCCAACAATGTAAATTTGGTGCGAAATTTAGTCACAATAGCCCGAATAGCCGCTTCAGTGGGTCGATTAAACTGACCATAAAATGGAAGCGCGCAATGAACTTTCTTAACAGAGCACGCAGTTTGATAATAAAATTCAATAATTTGCAAGCGTTGTTCGTTTGTAAGACGATTCATGATGAAATGTCAAAGCATACTGAGCATCTTTCTCTTTGACACCATGTCTGAAATCCCACGTGATCTGTCAAATACTAATGCATGAAAATCCTAACCTCAAAAAAATCACTCTTTATATATATAGGGTATAGAGGAGAAAAAAATCAAATTCGGAGCAAAATTTGTATTGGAGTTATATATAAATCTCAAACGATCTGACTCCTTTTCATCATAGATGTTTCCAGTTGAAATAAGGTGATGTGACAAATTTGCAGACTATCGGTTAAATTACTTGGTTTCTAGAGAGGAAAAGGTCAAATCCAGAGCGAAATTTGTATTGGAGCTATATATAAATCCGAACCGATCTGACTCACTTTCACGATAGATGTTTTTTGTTGAAATATAAGGCGTTGTGCTAATTCGTGTGGGGGCTATATCTAAATCTGAACCGATTTTCTTCAAATTAAATAGCGTTCGTCCTTTGCCCGAAAAACTACGTTGTGCAAAGTTTCATTTGGTTCTGGCTACAATTGCGCCTTATATTTCAACTAGAAACACCTGTGGTGAAAATGTGTTAGATCGGTTCAGATTTATATACAGCTCCCATACAAATTTCGCTACCGATTTGACTTTTCCGCTCTAGAAACCACATATTTTATCAGTTTGTCTTCAGATTTGGTAAAACATATTTAAACTAGGAACACCTATGGTGAAAATAGGTCAGATTGGTTCAGATTTGTATATAGTCCATAACGGTTCAGATCTATATATATCTCTAACAAATTTCACTCCCGATTTAACTTTTCCACTCTATATACCACATATTTTAGCAGATCTTCTTCAAATCTTGCAAAATATCTTATATTTCAACTTGAAACACCCATGGTGAAAATGGGTCAGATCGGTTCAGATTTACATATAGCTTGACTTGACCTTTTCCGCCCCAGAAACCAAGTATTTCAACGAATTTCATCAAAATGAGCATAACACGTTTACTTGAACTGAAAGAACTTATTGTGAAAGTGAGTCACTTCATTCCATGTTTGGATATAGCTCCGATACAAATATTCTTCTCGATTTGACAAATTGGACCATTAGCCTATGATTAGGAAACATACAAAAATTCTTCAGGTTTTCACTTTTTTACCGAATTGAATTGTATTCGGATAGGAAGTGGAGTGTATCATATAGTCGGGTTCGCCCGACTTTAGCCCTTCCTTACGTGTTATACCCTAAGTTTGTCATTCCGTTTGTAACACCATGAAATATTAACCTGAGATCCTATAAAGTATATATATATTCTTGATCGTCATAAAATTCTAAGACGATCTAGCCATGTCCGGAGAGGGATAAAAATGGTACCAACCCAACGGTTGCATCTAGAATAATGATATTCGGAGTACACATTTCTCTGGTTGCGTAGACACGTAAAATAAAGAGATTTGTTTCACATCCGTACTTTGAAGGGTAACGGCTACAGCTCGAATGATGAAATTTGGTGCGTACATCCCTCTAATTGCCAATTACAACGAAGGAATTCAATAATCCAACTAAATCCTAGATACAGACTGATTTGAATTCCAGAACATTCCAATATAACGGGCAATTAACTGGCAGATAAAGCAGCTTAACTAGCTGTTAATAAGTCATTACATATTACTGACAATTTCTCTTCCGACGACATTAAATGCATAAATTCGATCATCGCTTCAAAGCAAATAATTTGAATAATACTTCTATTTGGTACAAAAGAATAACCCCAAACAACATCTCTCTATCGAATTATCTAAAGAGTGATAAACGCCATAGTAGAAAAGACCAAATGAAATGTATTAGAAGTATAAAAACTAGATCTATGTTCACAAATTTGTTAAAGCTTAAGACCTTCGCAGTTATAGCATTTCCCCTTTATACTTATAACATATTATATTTATTATATCATTTATATCTAAAAATGTAATAAATAAATAAGAGCGTATGAGTCTGGTGACATTTTGATCGTAAGAACTCTTTTTTCTATTATATGCCCATGGATTAAATCAGAAAAACGGTAAGGGTAGGCGAGGTTGAATGAGTTGCCCGCTGGTAGCGAGATTCACTCGGAGGCCTATAAAGTCTCATTAACGACGGAACCTTAATCTATGGTTTCATATAATTGGCAATAATTCTGATAAGATCATGGAATTTCTAGTGCCTAGATTTCCAATTAACCTTTTCTCTGGCTGTATTCTATACGTCTGTTGAAAGCAATTGAAATTACGAATTTCCACTGTAATTCCAACCAAAATTATCTCAATTTGAAATTACGATTTTATATTTCATAATGAAAAAATTCCAACTGAAATTGAAAATTTTCATTGCTACTTAGAAAATTCTTGAATTGGAGTTTTCGCCATCTGAAATTAAAAATCTCCAGTTTAAATGGAATTTCTGAATTTCAATTGGAATTTTCCCAATCACAATTGGAAATGGTGTAGAGGGAAAATAATTTACCTAATCAAAAAAGAAAATACCCTCGCTAATTGTTTCTATTTATAGTACAGAGTGGCTGAGGAAAACCGCTACCAAAAACAAGTAAAAACGGCGTTAAGTTCGGCCGGGCCGAACTTTACATACCCTCCACCATGGCTTGCATTCCACAGAGGTTGTCGGTTTTCGTAGAAGTGCCAAACCAAAACAAATACAAATATTGAAAAAATAATTTTATGAATAAATATAATATTTTAATTATTTCAAACCACGCTTACCAATACGTCAACTCAAAAAATAAATATTCTTATATTTATATTTTCAAAGCCATAAATATTAGTAGATAGTGGGTGCTACAGTTGGTTGTATTTCCATTCTATTTTAATTCCAAAAGTACAAATTTTCAAAATCCATTATCAGACGTACATAGTGCAAAATAACCTCAATTCATGATTCAACCAATTTTTGTCGTAAAAGAAAAAGTACGAATTTGAAAAAAAAACTTTTTATTTTGCGTGTCTATACAGTCAGAGGAATGTATACACTGAATTCCATGCGCCCATTTGGTTGGTACCATTTTAACCCCCTTGACGTTTCTACGCAATTAGAATTTCATCATTCTAGCTGTAGTCGTTTAGTTGGTACTATTTTTATCCCCCTGTACCATTGTATCCCTTGAAAGTACTAATTTCGAAAAAATCGTCTATTTTCCGTGTCTACGCCGTCAGAGGAATGTATACTCCGAATTTCATGACTCTAGCTGCGGTCATTTGATTGGTATCCCCTTTTTTCGTTTTAACCCCAAAAAGTACGAATTTTGAAAAATCCGTGAATTTTTTTATCTATGCAATCAGAGGTATGCTACCATTTTTATCCCTCTATTCCTACTTTACCCCTTAAAGGTACGAATTTGAAAAAAATACTTTTATATTATATATCTACTCAATTAGAGGAATGTACACACCGAATTTCGTGTTTCTAGCTGTTGCCGTTTAATATGTACCATTTTTATCCCTTTTTTGCCCCATTTCACATTTTCACCCCCTACATAAAGGAATCACTTTATGGTGCACGTTTTTGCTATAAGGGGAATGCGCGTACCAAATATCAAGCTAATATAAACAGACATATTCTAAAAACATGCTTAAAATATTAGGGATTATTTTGGGCATTTTTAGTGCTTGTTAGGGAAAATTTTTTCCCTTTGGGCCGATGTCGCCCCATTTCAATCCCAACCGATCTACGAATATAAGACGCATTTATGAACGTTCTACCTCCTTTCGTTTAGATGCTAGCGTGCTTTCAACAGACGGACGGACATGCCTAGATCGTCTTAGAATTTTATGACGATTAAGAATATATATACTTTGTAGGGTCTCAGGTTGATATTTCAAGGTGTTACAAACGGAATGACAAAGCTAGTATACCCCCATCCTGGTGGTGGAGGGTATAAAATAACTTTATTAATATTACTGGTCACATTTTACATCGGTTCTTGATCAAATTTTCCACACAATGTTACATTTATACCAGAAACACGTATTTTGAAATCCTATATGTTTTGGAATAGCCCCCATACAAATGGGCCCCCATTTTACACTATTATCGCCACATCTTACATTGGATATTGATAAAAGTTTGCAGATCATCTTATATTTCAATACTACTTTGAAAGTGATATATAAAGGCCCACTTTTAAATGTAGCGCCCTTACAAGTGGGCCCCATTTGAATTATTACCTCTCTAGGGCCCAAATTTCACATCGGAAGTTTTTCAAGTTTTGCAGATTATATTATATATTTCATACTAAGAATACCAACTTTGAAAGTGGTCTATATGGGCCCACCTTTTAATGTAGAGCCCTTACAAATGACCCCCATTTTCATTATTATCACTCTAGGACCCACAATTTACATCGGAAGTTTATCAAATTTTGTATTTTGTATTATATTTTAACTAAGAAGACATACTATGAAAGTCAAATATATGGGTCCATATTTTGGTATAACCCCCATACAAATCTGGCCCCCATTCTACTCTATTACATCTCTAGATCCCACATCGTGCATTGGATCTCGATATAATTTTGCATATCATGTCATATTTCAACTAAGAATACCTACTTTGAAAGTGATCTATATGAAACCACTTTTTAATGTAGCAACCTTGCAAATGGCCCCATTTTAATTTTTACCCTCAAGGACGGAAATTTTACATCGTTTTTTTTATAAATTTTGCAGATTATATTATATTTCAACTAAGAATACATACTTTGAAAGTCTAATATATGTGTCCATACTTTGGAATAACCCAAATGGGGCCCCCATTCTACTCTATTACAGCTCCAAAAACTACGTCTTACATCGGATCATGATATATTTTAACTAGGATTACCTACCGTGAATGAGAAATATATAGGCCCATGTTTTGGACCAGGATACAAGGGTTGTTATTAGGGTTTGCATCCCGGGATTTCCCGCGGGAATATTCCTGGGAATTCGCATATTTTTCATTTCCCGTATCCCGGGAAATTCGTACGGGAATCCCGCGGGAATTATTAGAAATTTTACATATTTCTTCGCATATTTTCTCCATCATTTCCTCAATAAAAATGCTGTACAATAATTTAGCTCATATCGATTTTTATAAGGTATGTCAAATATTGCAATTCAATATGCAGCCAAAATTCGATTTTCGGGGTCAAACCAAACGCCCAAAATAAATGAAGTCAGTTGTTATTTTAATATTTTAAACGCAAGTAAAAATATTGTATTAAAATGACAAGATAGCTGCCTAAAAAAGAATTTATAGTTTTCGAAGCCACCGGACAAAGAACAGACAACATAGACATTTTATTTAATGCTCTACTGACTACATCTGTTGAATGTGAACGATCGATATCCGCAGCGTCCACATTTTCCAATAAAATAGAAATATCTAATGAGGCCATAATTGCAGTGTCTGCTCTTAATTCAAATTTACACTTGCAAATTTTGATTGCATACATTTAATTAATTTTGAAACTTGAAAAGATGTTTGAATTGAATTCTGTAACAGGTTCATTGTGAAATACATTTTTATTTTACTGAACTGGGAAACTCTCCTGGCTTAAGACCATTTCGCACCTATATTTTATAGAATTCAAATTTATTAAAAATAGCATGGTTACATTTATTTTTTGGTTGCACACTACCACTATCATGATTTCCATCATATTAAGTAAATGATTTTAACAAACCAATGAGAAGCACAGCTCAATTGTCGAATATCCGTTCAAAAAATAGCACCAAGTATTAAAACACACATGTCATCTTAATAAAATGTCAATGTTTCATTGGAAAAAAATAAGCTTAACTCATGGTAAACGATATATTTACTGTCCCGGGATCCCGGGAAATTGAAAAATTAATTCCCGTTTCCCGGGAAATAAAAAGTACGGAAAAATGCAAACCCTAGTTGGAAAAAGAATTTGGATTTTCCGCCGTTATCACGCAGTGGAGACATGGGAGCATGGGACAATCAAAAGAAGACCTTACCCCCGAAACCCTACAGTTCGGACGGAGGAAAGAATCGCTGCTGTAGCTGCTGTCATACAAAATAATCCAAGAGTTTCGACAATAAGCTTATCTGCTAAAATGAGTATAAGCAAACAGTCATTTCATTCAATTATGCACAATAATTTGGACTTATTCCCATAAAATTCAAATGGCCAACAAACTGAACGCAGCAGACTTGCCGATTGGTGCAACTCCTCACATAGCTCGAGCTGTTATGACTATAATAAGCTGATATCCCGAAACTTCACATTCCGTTGGCCCCCAGTATGTAAAATCCATTACTTTTAAAACTAATTAAGCTATATTTAATAAAATTGAATGAGCTTTAATATCTGCATGGGTAATATGATAAATCGGACGGATATTTGCAGGGAGCCTATCACAGCACATGGGGACTGTGCCAAAATCACAGGCCTATATAGTTCTCATTCACGGTAGGTATTCCTAGTTGAAATATATCATGATTTGCAAAATTTGACACGATGTAGGTTCCAGAGCGGTAATAGAGCAAAATGAGCGCCCATTTGTATGGGGATTATACTAAAATATGGACCCAAATATTTTACTTTCATTATAGCTGTTTCTAGTTGAAATATATCATGATCTGCAAAATTTGATAAACTACTGATGTAAGCTATGGATTCTAGAGTGGTAAAAGTAAAAATGTTGATTGATTCGTCAACACCCATGGAATAGTCTAATCATCTTTGACCCCCAAAGAGTCATGAAAAATTCCCGTTATATAAAATGGTTTTATTTTAAAGAAATGGGCCAAAACAAATATTTTGAATGAGTGATTATGAATGAATGATTGATTATGTATGAACATTTGATTCAAAAATCTTGGAATATTTTGTTGATTAATTTCATACTAAAATTTAGTCTAAAAATTGTACTTAGTTTGTAGTTTAAAAATACTTTTGAGTCATTTTATTTGATTTTGCGTAAGTACATTAATTTTTGAAAACTTTTTGGATATATGTGTTTGGCTTTGAATGCTGTAATTTTTATATACAGGGTTTCCAACAAGAGGAGTTATTTTGAATCACCGGGTATTTCGGTAGCTGTCACTTTTAAAGCTTTTATTCTTTGACATTTGACAAGTAGAAAGTACGCTATTACTAACAAGTAAGAAGGCGTTGAGTTCGGCCGGGCCGAATCTTATATACTCTCCACAACGGAGTGCATTCCATACTATTACCGGTAGATTAGAGACTGTCGGCTTTACAATGAAGTGAAATAACATATTTTGAAAATTGTGATTTGTTTAATGCACATTACTTAGTTTCATATTGTGCGTGTCTACAAAGACAGACGAGTGTAACCACTGAATTACATGATTCTAGCTACAGCCGTTTGTGCGGTGCCAATTTTATCCCATTTTGATCCTAAAGGTACGAATATCGAAAGGTATCTTTATTTTTCGTGTCTACGCAGTCAAAGCCATGTATTCACAGAATTTCACTATTCTAACTGCAATCGTTTGATTGGTACCATTTTTATCCCTTTCGCCCCATTTTCCGCCTAAAAGTCCAAATTTCTAAAAGAAATCCTTTAAGTTTCGCGTCTACACAGTCAGATAAAAGTCAGAATTTCATGATTTTATCTTCAGCGGTTTTATTGGTACCATTTTTATCCCTCTTTTCCAATTGTAATCCCTTAAAAGTACAAATTTCGAAAAATCTGTCTATTTTACCTGTCTTAGTAAATATAGGGACATATATACACACCGAATTTCATGTTTCTAGCTGCTGTCGTATCATTGGTACCATTTTTATCCCTTTTCGTCCCAAAAGCACGAATTTCAAAAAATCCCTCTATTTTACGTACCTACACAATTAGAGGAATATATACACCGATTTTCACGTTTCAAGCTGTTGTCGTATCTTTGGTACCATTTTTATCCCGTTTGTTCCATTTCACAAGCTATATCTTTTTGGTACTTTTTGGTGATTAAACGTCACTAGAGGAAGGTACGAAATTAATTTAAAGCGTATTAAAATCTAAAATTTTCAAAAAAAATTCTTAAATAGTCCAAATATTAGGGGTATTTTTAGTCCCTGTTAGGGAAATTTTTTTCTCTCTGGGCCGATTTCGCCCACTTTCAATCCCAACCGATCTGCAACCATAAGACACATTTATGGAAAATTACCTCCTCGCTCATTTCGTTTGGAAGCTAGCGTGCTTTCAACAAACAGATGGACATGGCTAAATCGTCTTAGAATTTTACCAGGATACAGAATATATATCCGTCTCCGTTGAATATTTCAAGGTGTTACAAACGGTATGACAAAGTGAATATATCCCCATCCTGGAGGTGGAGGGTATAAAAATGGAACGAAAATTGAAATTATTAAAATTCATGAATGAAAATGATGGAATTCCATCGAAAAATCATCTTGACTGATGAGGCCCATTTCCACCTCTGTGGCTACGTCAACAAGCAAAATTGTCGCATCTGGGGCTCGGAAAACCCAAGAGTTATTGCTGAGAAGCCTCTCCATCCTCATTGTGTGACTGTTTGGTGCGGTTTATGGTCCGACGGGGTCATTGGACCTTACTTTTTCGAAAATGAGGTTGGATCAACAGTTACGGTGAGTGGGTTGCGCTATCGAGAGATGATTAATGATTTGTTATGGTCGGAGTTGGATGGTATTGAATCGAATCTTTGATATAAAGGGTGGTTAAATTGTAAGGCCGATGTTGAATGTGAACCACACCTAAACTTCAAGTTTTTTCTGGATTACATTTGACATTTCTCAACTTCAAACTAACTCAATTTGAACCATGAAAGATGCAAAATCGAGCAACGCATTTAAGTTATTCAGGCTTATTATGAAAATGGGCGTTCAAATCAAAATGCTTATCGTGCACTTCGTGATTTTTTCGGTCAATTTAATCGTTCAAATGTGCGTACAATCGGAAAAATCGTGCAAAAATGTGAACAAACCGGGTCTGTAGGAGATGTAAAAACACCAGTGCATGCTCGTACAGCTCGTACTGCAGACAATATTGCTGCTGTTCGGGATAGTGTGGCTGAAGAGCCGTCCACCTAAATTCGTCATCGTGCCCAACAATTGCACCTCTCACGCTCGTCGTTGATAGACTTTATGCATAAAAACTTGCATTTACACGCTTACAATGTGCAATTGACTCAAGTACTAAAGCCTCTTGACCATTCCAAGCGTCGTCAATGGTCAGAATGGTGGCAAGAAATGGCAACAGTGGATGATCAATTTTGATGAGGCACATTTCCACCTCAGTGGATTCGTCAATAAGCAGAATTGCCGCATTTGGGCTAATGATAAAGTGATTGTCGAAAAACCAATGCACCCACAAAGAGTGACTGTTTGGTGCGTTTTATGGGCTGACGGCATCATCGGGCCATATTTTGTTCCAAAATGAGGCCGGTCAGACAGTTACTGTGAATGGTCTTCGCTATCGTGAGATGATAACGAACTTTTTATGGCCCAAATTGGAAGATATGGATGTGGACGATATGTGGTTTCAACAGGACGGTGCCACTTGCCACACAGCTAACGAAACAATGGCTCTTTTGCGCGACAAATTCAATGGCCGTGTTATCTCACGTGGTGGCAAGGTGGATGTCAATTGGCCGCCAAGATCATGTGATTTGACACCATTGGACTTCTTTCTTTGGGTATATTTGAAAGAAAAGGTGTACGTCGATAAGCCAGCAACAATTCAGGAGCTAAAGGATGAGATAATTCGGCTCATTAACGGCATAGAACCTCAATTATGCCTCAGCGTCATCGAAAATGGATGGATTTAGCCGCCCTTTATTTCGATATTTTCAATTAGAAAGCATACTAAGAACACCAAATATGTCCTGTAAAAATAACAATAACGATATGTATATCGAGATGTGTCGGATGTGAAATCCCCTGTCCGTTGACGAATTGACACCGAATTTCAATATTCTAGCCACAGCCGTTTGGTGGTTTAGGTTTTTTGTCCCTTTTTGCCCCACCCACCTCTTAAAAGTTTGAATTTCTAAAAAATCATTATACACTCCACTAGAGTTTATTATGTGTTTGTGCCTTTGTTTGTAACACCCAAAAGGAGGCGAGATAGACCCATTGTTAATTATATTAATTGTTACAGAATCACTTTTTGAATCGATTTAGCAATGTCCGTCTGTCTGTCCGTCCATCTATTCTTGTAATCACGATACAGGTCGCAATTGTAGCCAGAACCAAATAAAACTTTGCACATCGAAGTTTGTCGGGACAAGGACGAACGCTATTTAATTTGAAAAAATCGGTTCAGATTTAGACATAGCCCACATACGAATTTCACTCCCGATTTGACTCTTTTCACTCTAGATACCACATATTACAACAGATTTTCTTCAAAATTAGCAAAACATCTTATATTTAAACTAGGAACACCTGTCGTGAAAATAGGTCAGACCGGTTCAGATTTTTATATAGCTCCCATACAAATTTCGCTCCCGATTTGACTTTTTCCGCTCCAGAAACCACATATTTTAACAGATCTTCTTCAAATCTTGCAAAACATCTTATATTTAAACTAGGAACACCTGTGGTGAAAATAGGTCAGATCGGTTCAGATTTTTATATAACTCGCATACAAATTTCGCTCCCGATTTAACTTTTTCTGCTCTAGAAACCACATATTTTAACAGATCTTCTTCAAATCTCGCAAAACATCTTATATTTAAACTAGGAACACCTATGGTGCAAATGGGTCAGATCGGTTCAGATTTTTATATAGCTCCCATACAAATTTCGCTCACGATTAGATTTTTACCGCTCCAGAAACCACATATTGTATCAGATTGTCTTCAGATTTCGCAAAACATCTTGTATTTAAACTAGGACCACCTATGGTTCAAATAGGTCAGATCGGTTCAGATTTATATATAGCTCCCACACAAATTTCACTCCCGATTTCACTTTTTCCGCTCCAGAAACCACATATTTTAACAGATCTTCTTCAAATCTTGCAAAATATCTTATATCGCAACTAGAAACAACCATGGTGAAAATGGGTCAGATCGGTTCAGATTTATATATAGCTCACATAAAAATTTCGGTCCAGGATTGACTTTTTCCGCTCCAGAAATCACGTATTTTAACCGAATTTCTTCAAATTGATTTTGAAAGTTAGTCACTTCATTCCATGTTTGGATATAGCCCCGATACAAATATTCTACTTGATTTGACAAATTGGACCAGGTCATATTAGCCCGATGTTAGAAAACATGCAAAAGTTCTTCACGTTTTCACTTTTTCACCGAGTTGAGTTGTATTCGGATTGAAAGTGGAGCCTTTCCTTACTTGTTTACTTTATTAGAGTACGCAGTCAGATGTATGTACAGACCAAATTTCATGATTTCATGTCCTCGTTCGATTGGTACCATTTTTATCCCCTTTTCACTGTACAAAACACGCATACGTTCAAAAAACTAGTATCCAAATACTAGTGTTATTTCCAATCCTTGTTAGGGAAAATGTGTTACCTCTGGTCCTGCACAGCTGCACAGCCAATGACTTTGCTTCCAAGCAAATAATCTTCCAATGTAACTCCTGTTCATGTGTCAACCCTGGAAGTAATGCAAGAAGCCAAAACCCAATTTTCGTACTGTTTTTATTTTCAACTTTCTCTTTTGAATAACTAAAAGTGTGAAAAGTGCTCGTTTCTCGTTGCGACCCTAGGTTTTCAATTGTTGCTTCACAAATCTGTTCGCTCTGGCAACGTGAGATGAAACGAAAATGCGCCGAGATTCGCCAGCATTAACAACTGACGGGGTTTTCATTTGGTAATTTTATTTTGTTGAAAGTAAAAAAGAACAAAACTTTCAGCTATAAAATGTTTCACAATTAAATTACCATGTCCCACAAACAAAAACGGAATATACAAACTGTTCGTCGCGACTTGTTGTGCACTCAGAAATTCGTTTCGTTTTAGGCGACAAATAAAAACATCAGTTGAATTCAAAAGAGTTTTTTATTCGGTATTGAATTTATTTCTGTTTTTTTAGAAATAGTGCAAGGGCGAAAAGCTTTCAAAAAAGTTAGAGGAAATTCTACACAATTTGTTACATGTTGAATGGCAAATTTGCAAAGGTTTTGGGCAAAACAGGAAGTCCATAAATTATTAGCTTGTATATATGTATGTAGTCCGCAATAAAAACACCGACGTATTGGACTATGAACATACGTGTGTTGTATTACCTTCATCGCATTGTGGCACAGTGGGTTGAGAATGTAAATATTTCGTATTGGAATTAAATGGAAAGAAAATCGTAACAATATATATGATAAAAACAAGTAAAGAAAGACTAAAGTCGGACGGGGCCGACTATATAATACCCTACACCACTCCCTGCATATGTACCTCGCTTTGGTTACTAAACCCAGGTATTTCATGGGAGCAATTTTATGTAGTTCATATAAATTATAAAGTATACTTAGGGTTTGGGGTCCGGGAATTCCCGAATCGTTTTTCCCGGGAATTCCCGGAAAAATTTAGGCGGAATTCCCGGAAAAAAATTTATAATTTCCCGGGAATACGGGAAATATTAAAAAATATTTGATTGATTATTTTGAGCATTAATTTAGATTTACTTATACATTGGAAATTTTAGATATACTTCAAATTCATATATTTACATTACTGACAATAATAATCGGTATTTGGCAAGGCGTATTTATAAAGGTGATAGCAGGAGCCCAGCTGACAGAAATTTTTTTCATTCAAAAGTAACCGAAACTGTCAAATCCCATATATTTTGCTTTGACAGTATGCCTCACCATTCAAAAAATTACTTGTATTTTGTTGTTGTTCTAGTGCTATCACCTGTATAAATACGCCTTGGTATTTGGTTATTACAACAAACAGAACTTTTTAAATTCGCTAAGTAGCCATTTTTTGCGAAACCCAGCGGGTGGAATACAAACTTTTTGTGAGTATATTTTCATTATCATTATTGTGAAACAAACATCATACCGACAATACTATGGCTGACATAATGTCAATACTTAAACCCTCGTGCCGGTTAAACTTTAAATTTCTTGTTTTCCTAGAAGAATCGACGTTATAAAAGGTGAAAACCTTCTTAAATAACAATTTACTTTACATATAAAACCAGTAAGAAATTGTTAGAAATTGGGATACAATTAAAATTTTTCACCTAGAAACTTTCAAGAGAAATCAAATATGAATAGAAATATATCCAACGGTATTTAATTTTAAATAACCCTTTGCAAGAATTAATGACTTGACTATTCAAATGTTCTTATTTTTTATGAATTTATTTACTTAATATTAAATTTTTTCCATGCTTTATATAAGGTTACTTTCTATATATGTTTGTGTGCCACAAAATTTGAAATCAATTTTTGAAAGCTTTTTTCTCAACCAATTTTGCTCAAATTTTGCACACTTAATCATTTTCGATGACAATACAAGGAAATGGAAAAATTTGACCAATTGGACAAAGGGGCGTGGCACCTCCCATACGAAATTAAAACCTATTATTGAATATTGTCAGTTCTATGACACCTAGAATGCTGAAATTTTGTGTAAGTGCATCTAGCATCAATTCGCATAGTTGTGCCAAAAATGGGCGGTATTGGAAAAGTGGGCGTGGCATCTCCCATACGAAGTTAAAACCTATTATTGAATATTGTCAGTTCTATGACACCTAAAGTGCTGAAATTTTGTGTAAGTGCATCTAGCATCAATTCGCATAGTTGTGCCAAAAATGGGCGGTATTGGAAAAGTGGGCGTGGCACCTCCCATACGAAGTTAAAACCTATTATTGAATATAGTCAGTTCTATGACACCTAGAGTGCTGTAATTTTGTGTAAGTGCATCTACCATCAATGTGCGTAGTTCTGCCAAAAATGGGCGGTATTGGAATAGTGGGCGTACCACCTCCCATACGAAGTTAAAACATATTATCGAATAGTGTCAGTTCTATGACACGTATAGTGCTCAAATTTTGTGTAAGTGCATCTAGCATCAATGTGCGTAGTTGCGCCTAAAATGGGCGGTAATGCAAAAGTGGGCGTGGCACCTCCCATATGAAGTTAAAACCAAAATTACACCTACTGTAATTTTGTGTAAGTGCATCTAGCATTAATGTGCGTAGTTGTGACAAAAATGGGCGGTAATGGAATATGTCAATATTATTATTATTATTTTATTTATTTCTACAATAATAAAAAATATTTATTTTTAGATTATTATTAGGCCCGTTTAGATTATTATTAGGCGATTGGGCTTACTAGCTTAATATTTGTATGGAATTTACTCGCTTAACAAGAAAGTTGCTCACTACTCTCTTAGTTACCGAGTAAGGTGGTGCCAGATTTTTATCTCTGATTTATTTAAATAAAACCAATGGATTAAAATGTTGTAACCTTACCAAGTCTCTTAATTGTAAGCTAGTAAGCTCAATCGAACAGGCCTATTATATTGGTTTGTTCTTCCCGGTCACTTACAATAAAAAGACTTGATAAGGTGGCAACATTTTTATCCATTGGTTTTTTCTTAAATGAATAAACAAGAAAAATCTGACAGCAACACTATGAGAGTAGTAAGCTACTTTCTTGTTAAGGGAGTAAATTCCATAAAAAATAAGCTAGTAAGCCCAATCGAACAGGTCTACGGTTTAATAATCAATTCATATTAAAAGTTGTCAAAAAAGTAAAAAAAACTTGAAATAGTTTACACGGACGTGTATAATGGGCGTTAATATGTTAAAAAAGCACACCATTTAATAAATGTTGACATTTTTAATAATATTGGACATACCTAAAATAAATTATTTTTTCCCGGGAATTCTGGGAAACTTTTCATTCCCGTTTTCCCGGGAAATGAAAAAAGTCCGGGAAACCCCAAACCCATATTTAACGAATATCGAATCGGACCGATTTCAAAAGGGGGCCTATAACAACATTTTGGGCCTGGTCCAAAACATGGGCCTATATATTTCTCATTCACGGTAGGTATTCCTAGTCGAAAAATACAATGATCTGCAAAATTTGATTAAGATCCGATGTAAGATGTAGTTTCTAGAGCTGTAATAGATCAGAATGGGCCCCATTTGGGTTATACCAAAGTATGGACATATGGGCATCTCTCAAACAAGTAAAGACGGACGGACTTTCTATCTTATTACAATTCAATTCGGTAAAAAAGTGAAATCGGGAAGGATTTTTGCATCCTGTAAATGTATGTGTTTGACAAAAAATGTTAAGTCAGAAAGGGCATTTGTATGGGGTTATATTAAAACCTGGAACGATGTGACCCGCTTTCACCATGTATGTTTATTTGTGAAATATAATATGTAAAGTTTGGCCAAAATCGGTTAAACATTCGGGAGCAACATTTGTATGAGGGCTATATCTAAATCAGAACCGATCTTACCCAATTTCCGCATAGGTGTTTCTAGTTGGATTGTAAGATGTTGTGCCAATTATAAAAAAAAGGTGTTTCTAGTTGGATTATAAGATGTTGTGCCAATTTTAAAGAAAATCGGGTACAATTTGTGGTTTCTAGAGCGGAAAATGTCAAATCGGGAGCGACATTTGTATAGGGGCTATATCTAAATCTGAACCGATCTTACCCATTTTCAGCATATGTGGTTCTAGTTCGATTATAAAATGCTGTGCCAATTTTAAAGAAAATCGGATACAGTATGTGGTTTCTAAAGCGGAAAAAGTGAAATAGGGAGCGACATTTGTATGGGGACTATATCTAAATCTGAACCGATTTCCTCCAAATGCAATACCGATGGTCCTTGGCCAGAAAAAAAAACTTCTGCCAAGTTTCATGACAATCGGACAATAATTGCGACCTGTAGAGTGCGAACAAGCTTAGATGGACAGCAGACGGACGGACGGACAGACGGACAGACAGACATCGTTAAATCGACTCAGCTGGTGATTCTAAGCCGATACTTAAAGGTGGGTCTAGCTCGATTATTTCTTGGTGTTACAAACATTTGGCGAGAAACTAACATATAATACCCTAGTCCACGAAGTGGTTTAGGGTATAAAAAACAAGTAAGGAAAGGCTAAAGTCGGGCGGGGCCGACTCTATGATACTTTCTTTCCGAATACGTAAATGTATGTGTTCGACAAAAAATGTTAAATCGGAAAAGACATTTGTATGGAGGTATATTGAAATCTGGAACGAAATAGGTGAAATATAATATGTATAGTTTGGCCAAAATATGTTAAACATTTGGGAGCAACATTTATATTTTGGGCTATATGTATTTTTTCTTGGATTATAAGCTGTTTTGCCAAATTTAAAGAAAATCGAGTACAATGTGTATTTTCTAAAGCTGCAAACGTCAAATCGGGAGCGACATTTGTATGGGTGCTATATCTATTTCTGAACCGATCTTACCTATTTTCTGCATAAGTCACATCGGGAACGACATTTGAATGGAGGCTATATCTAAATCTGAACCGATATTACCGAATTTCTGCATAGGTGTTTCTAGTTGGATTATAAGATGTTGTGTCAAATTTAAAGAAAATTGGGTACAATATGTCGATTCTAGAACGGCAAATGTCAAATCGGGAGCGACATTTGTATGGGGGCTATATCTAAATCTGAACCGATTTGCCTCAAATTAAATAGCGTTCGACCTTGATTCACAAAACTTACTTTTGCCAATTTTTGTTAAGATCGAACCATAATTGCGACCTGTATTTTGATTACAACAATAGATGGATAGACAGACGGACAGATAGACGGACATTGCTAAATCGACTCAGAAAGTGATTCTAAGTCGATCGGTATACTTAACAATGGGTCTATCTCGCTTCCTTTTGGGTGTTACAAACAAATGCACAAAGAAATAATACTCTCGCGGAGTGTATAAAAAGTCAAATCGTGAGCGACATTAGTATACGGGCTATATCTAAATCTGAACCGATATGACCCAAATTCACCATAGCAGTTTCTACTTCAATTGTAGGGTACTATGCCAAATTTGAAGCAAATCGTGTGAAATATGTGGTTTCTAGAGCGGAAAAAGTCAAATCGGGAGCGACATTTGTATGGGGGCTATATCTAAATCTGAACCGATTTACTTCAAATTAAATAGCGCTTGTCCTTGATCCACAAAACTTATTTGTGTTAATTTTTGTTAAGATCCGACTATAATTGCGACCTGTAATTTGATTACAACAATAGATGGACAGACAGACGGACCGACAGATGGACAGACGGACATTGCTAAATCGACTCAGAAAGTGATTCTAAGCTGATCTGTATAATAAATGATGGGTCTAACTCGTTTACTTTTGGGTGTTACAGACAAATGCACAAAGACATAATACTCTCGTGGAGTGTATAAAAAGTATAAAAAATATACATATAAATAAAATAAAGAAAAGTCAACAATTCGGACACATTTGGTCAGAACTGACGGTAGGAACGACTTAGTTTGTTAATTCATTTTTGTTTGGGTCGTAATTCCAGTTTGTAATCAGTCATCAAATAAACAGGGAAATCCAGTTACATGTATTTTCATCGGGATTAAGCAATCCCGTCAAATGCACATCCAATTCCATAATTAACTCAAAGTGTTTCCATTTCTACCCGAATGATTTGTGAATCAAATACAAAGATGACATGTCTGAAAATGAGGCATTGAATGAGGACATGCGATTAATATTAGTTCTACTTGGAATTAGAACTATTGTGATTTTCTTCTTGGACGCTCCCGATTTTGGCAAAAACGCTAGCAAAATTAAAGTGATGTTTGCTTTACCAGGAATTTCAACTGTGTTCTGGGAAGACTGCCGAAAAACGATCAGGTTGCGATGAATATGGAATTTAACGAAACAAACACCGCCAGTGATTCCACGGCCTAATCCACCTAATAAACTAAATGATTGCTCGAATTTCTCCTTTTTATAGAACACGTCACGACATTCAAATTAAGGACGATCAATTACCAGAACGACGTATCTGCACAACTATATTCAAAAAAATTGTTTGAAATTGTTAATGCAAAATCGTAGTTGACATTTCGACCTTCTACGTATCCTAAAATTGAATATCTATAAGAGCTAATGTTAATCAACATAACATTAATCACTGAGAACTACATTTCTCTCATTTCCTTTTTGTTCAAATATTTGAAATAGCTTTTCAACGATCATAAAGAAAGTAATTGAAATGTTAACACGAAAATTTCTGTCGGGTCAGCTAGTTATATAGAAGCTCGTAAGATAGTAAACAAATATCGTGATGTGCATACAAAACATCACAATTGTATTGTTCTTCTATGTAAAGTTAACATCCACTAATCTGCCGGTAATACTGTGGAATACACTCCGTGATTGAGGGTCCATAGGTAGCAAACCGTTCAAAATTCAAGGAAACAATCAACTACAAAAATGTAACACCGTTTATGTAGGAAAAATATATCTTGCAGGAGTGTTTCGGTTAATGGTCAGTCCGACTATAGTGCGTATGAGTGTTATTATCCTTAATCAACAGCATGTATCCGCCACCTACACATACTACAGCCTATAAGATTTCTTCGACGACATTTGGGATTTTGACCTTAAAGATGGAGTTTTTTGGATTTTATATGTTCAAAAAATTTTTATGACAAGAGCTACAACTTTTCCTCAGAGACTAAATCAAAATCCCAAACTTTTTGCAAGTTCTGAGCCTGAGAAAATGATCACTTTTTTGCAAAAATAACACTGAGGCTCCAAATCGTTGGGGGCCCATAAAAAAGTTCATGACTTTGGGCAAAACTGGGAGACACGGTTCTTTTTTTTTGTATTTTATCAAGTAGTGGTTGGCGTATATGGGTATATTTCCATGACTTCAAAAATTACACACAGTGTAATCAAAACACAAAACGCATGGTGTTGTGTGAGCTATTATATATGTAGTTGGCTCCATCCGACTTTAGCCTATCCTTGTTTGTTGTTATTTTTTAAGGATATTTGTAATATGTTCTTCATTTAGAGATATTTTCCCCATTACTGAACCACTCGTCGTCTCAATCTTTGGTATCTTCGAAATTTCTGTCTTAATGACTTCTCCAATAAAATTCAGATTCAAACAAAGAAACCGTGAATTTACTGCGAATCCAATTGGGTGATCGCTCCTAGTTAGTTTTTCTCTTGTTCACGCACGCTCACGTGAGTAAAATAAATTTTGCTCACGATCACGCGTGATTCACGTAAATCACGCAAAAAAATTCTACAAAAAAATACATTTTAAATCGAAATGAGTAACGCCCCGCAAATCCGAAAATTATTTAATTTAAAATTATTTAATTCTACGTTTGCGATGTTTGATTTAAATTCATATTTTTAAAATAGTATACAATATAACAGTGTGGAATACCGTATAGTTTAACGCAAAATAAATTAGAAATCGGACACTGACATAAAATCCAACTAAAAAACACAGCGTATACCCCGACACCAGTTGTGTGTTTTTTAATTGAATTAACACTAAGGATATGAATTCAGTGCTTAGTGTTAATGCAGGGAATGCTTACTTAAATAATAGAAAAAATAGATATTATACCTACACTGAAGAACTCTGTTTTATAAAAAACTTTTATTTTGAATGGAAAATTTCACATTTTTAAACGAAATTAAATGAAAATAAAAGAATTAATAAATATATGCGACTCACGAAAAAAATCACGTGATTCACGCAGAAATTAGACTCACGCAAATTCACGCACGAACATTTTTTCGTTCCTCACGTTCACGCACGCTCACGTGAGTAAAATAAATTTTTTGGCGCCCATCTCTACTCTAGATACCACATATTTCAAAAGATTTTCTTCAAAATTGGCAAAACATATTATAGTTCAACTAGAGACACCTGTGGTAAAAATCTGTTAGATCGGTTCAGATTTATATATAGCTCCCATACAAATTTCGTTCCCAATTTGATTTTTTCCCCTCTAGAATACACATATTTTAACAGATTTTCTTCAAAATGCGCAAAACTCCTTATATTTCAACTGGAAGCACCTGTGGTAAATATGAGTTAGATCGGTTCAGATTTATATATAGCTCCCATACAACTTTCGTTCCAAATTTGAATTTTTCCGCTCTAGAATCCACATATTTAAAAATGTGTTAGATCTGTTCAGATTTATATATAGCTCCCATACAAATTTCGCTCCGAATTTGTATTTTTCCGCTCTAGAATATATTTTAATATATATTCTTCAAAATTGGCAAAACATCTTATATTTAAACTAGGAACACCTATGGTAAAAATAAGTCTGATCGGTTCAGATTTATATAGCTCCCATACAAATTTCGCTCCCAATTTGAATTTTTCCGCTCTAGAATCCACATATTTTAACAGATCTTCTTCAAGTCTTGCAAAATATCTTATATATCAACTAGAAACACCCACGGTGAAAATGGGTCACATCGGTTCAGATTTACATATAGCTCTCATACAAATTTCGTTCCCCAAGAAACCGCGTATTTTCAGAGAATTTCTTAAAATTGAGCCTAATACGTTATACTTCAACTGGAAGAACTTATTGTGAAAGTTAGTCACTTCATTCCATGTTTGGATATAGCCCCGAAACAAATATTATTCTCGATTTGACAAATTGGACCAGGTCATATTAACCTGTGATTATTAAACATACAAAAATTTTTCCCGTTTTCACTTTTTTACTGAATTGTATTCCGATATAAAGTGGAGTGTATCATATAGTCGGCCCGCCCGACTTTAGCATTTCCTTACTTGTTTTTGTTTATTTATGGTTCAATTCCTGAAGATGATCCTCGATGAGGATCGAAATATCGAATAAAAATTAATTGCAATATAAAATCACACTGACCTTGAGCTTGAATATTCAAAAACTAAATTATACTGTTAAATACTAAAGGTCGAATACAAAAATTCAAAAACAAGAACACAATTTTTAAAATATAAATATATATAATATATAAATTTCATGTTGTTTACGCTACAAGAGCAGAAATTAAAACAAGTAAAAAGGCGTTAAGTTCGGTCAGAAAGATTTATATATACCCTCCACCACGGAGTACATTCAAAAGTATTATCAGCAGATTAGAGGAGCAGGTAATTTACATTTATTTAAAAAAATAAAAATGTGAATAGTATATGAACTATTACATGATAAAAAGAATTTGCATAATTAAGAGAATGTTAGTGTTATTCATTATAGTGGACCTGGAGAATTTCGTCTCACAGGCGTTGTCCTACGTCATTTCAAATTGCAGAAAATCTGTGGTCAATTGTCCATTGCAATTGATTCTCTTTTTAATATTTGATGGATGGGTTACGGTCGTGTCGATTTTGAATTGTATTTTCCCTCAATGAATCACTCTGTGATAAACAATATTTTTTTGTTGTCAGGTGCAAAAACGATCAAAGCTGATGGTTTTCCGACACGGGAACATGCGACATAGAGTTGACCGTGTAAAAAACATTCATTCTCCAGACTGAGGCCACAAACACTCAATGTGATGTATTGATTGTCATGGCGAATGCAAGACGAATTTGAAATTGAATTCGCTTAAACTCGAATGGCATATCGGTTGGAATCGTTGGAATTCTCGGAATGAGAACTTCCTCACCTTTGAACTTTTCTTTTAGTATTCTTGCGTGAATCACATTTGCCCATGAGTTTTGTGTCCGCTAAACGCGTTCCGTTGCATAATTTTGGTTGATTGATATTGCAAAGCATGATGACAACTGAAACAACCTTAAATTGTAAATTGTGCGGTGGCAATCCAGGCACATCCAATGAATTCAAAAATAAGTTGGATAGTTGCTTGCTTCGTCTTCGTTTGTTACACAGTCGGTAGATTTGAAGGAATGCACATCCTTGTTCTTTTCCAATTGTTCGAACCAATTGGCTTAATGCGTTTGTGTCGCATTCACGCTGCAATTCTAGTTCGAAAGGGTCGTATGGTCGACGATCTGACAATGGCATTCCTAACCTGACTAACAAACTGCTGCCCATGAGGTAACGCATGCCTTCTATCAAAACCAAAGCCTGCACCTGGTTCATCTGGTGCATCTCTTCATTCATCTGAATATGGGGATTCTCTGAATGGACACGAACTCGATGCAAAATGTCTTCTGACATATCATCCTTGTACTTGTCCCACAATTCACGTGGATTTGATGGAAAACATGTGGCAATAATGATCGCAAATAATAGGCGTATTTTATTTGGGAATGCAGAAACAGTTGTTTCAGCGATTTTCGTATCACAATGCGTATAGTTTTCAAGCAAACTGAGCTCCAGACACGCAGCACGAAATGTTGGCAACACCACACCATGGATATTGCGAAGTGACTCAAATGATGAGTCACAAGTAAAAGCATTCATCATTTTTTGGATGAACTGTATAAATACAACCAAGAGCTTCAGTAGAACACAAATCCGAATGGCCAAGAACTACATCGCCTCGCTTTCGACGTTGAAATGTTCGAGAAGAAACTGGTCAATGCTGTCGCTGGTGGGTTTTGAGCACGTTGAGCAGCATTTGCTGCAGTGAAATAAACTCGTTGACCGTTCTCCAGATGCACTGCCAAATGAGTAACAGTCGGATAGCGTTCGTAAATGGGAAATGAGAATATACGCCAAATCGGCGCTCCGTTTCTCGGAATCATCAAACGGTACGTGTAAAAATTTATGGCGCTGGCCTTCTTGGTGATTTCATTGCGCCGACCTTCTTGGATTGAATCTGGGTTCATCAATAACAACTGCTCCAAATGAAGTCATGTGAAAGCATCCGTTATATTTCTGAGTGTTCGATAGAAAATGAAGTGGTTCTGTTCTTTCGCCATGAAGCAAAGAATGTAATGGCTGTGGTGGTAATTTAACCTTGCCTAGTGAACTTCAATGCACCCTAAACATAAACGTCATCTATCATGAAGATGGCGTCGTAAAATCACTCCATACAAATCGGAGATATATCGGGAATTTTCTTGGGTATTCTTCTTGTTTGGCCGGCGCCCAATCCGAATTGGTGCGAATCATCGAAATAGGTCCATGCGTTATTGAGTTATAAGCGTAGTAACTAACGCCACTCTCTTTTATATGCATATAGATTAATACTCCTCTACTATATATAAATATAAAACTGCAAGTGTAATGAAAAAGTGAATATTAGGCAGCAATTTTCAAAAATATGTCTTATATAATATTAGGTAGAAACAGTTTCCTTCAAGCCCGATTTTCCCAATTTGTAATTTCTTGATTTCAGCTACAGCCTAAATGTCTGTACCATTTTGATAGGATAAGTTATAATATTGAAGATCCAACATCTACGTCTATTAAAAAAATAAATTTCGAAAAAATCATTTTTGTTTCGCGTATTCACAGTCAGATGAATGAATACACCGAATTTCAACTTCAGCAGTTTGGTTGGTACCATTTTTATCCTTATTTTCCAATTTCCCTTAAAATTACGAATTTTGAAAATTCGTTCTATTTGACGTCTACCCTATTAGAGGGATGTACATTCCAAATTTCATGCTTCTAGCTATTATCGTAGCATTGGTACAATTTTTATCCCTAATTTAGGGATAGGACCTGCAACCATAAGACACATTTAGAGAAAATTTGAACCTCCTAGCTCATTTCGTTCGGCTGCAAGCGTGTTTCCAACAGACAGACGGACATGACTAGATCTTCTTTTTCCACGACCCAAAATATATATACTTTACGGAGTCTCCGATGAATATTCCATCATTAGGTGGAGGGTTTAAAAATGGGGTACATTTTTATATGAAAATCGCTAAAAAATAAAAGAGTATTTGTTTAGCAATTCGAAATTTTTTTCCAACTTTATATCCTGAAAATTATATGATGTTTTGAGGGTGGTTAAAGTCAAATCGGGGTATATCTAAATCTGAGCCGATGCGACCACTTTCACGTCAAAAGCTTCCACGCTCAGTGGTTCAGAATCAAAATCTATCAGCCAAAATTCAAAAACTTTTGTTCTAGTAAAGATATGTTAGTTCTGTAAAAAACTGAAATTAGACAAGGACCCAACATTGATATCAGTAAATCGGATAGCCCAAAGTTGACTACTTTTCGTATTTTTCGATTTTAAGGAAAAGTAAAACTTTTGTTTTTATGTTTTATTTTACGTATCTGTTCATAATGCACAGAAAAAACTTAATCTTTTCGTATTACAGATTTCCAATTACAATTTAAAAGATTTCGCACTCGAATTTGTTTTATTAGAAATTGTGGTTTCTTAGCTTTATTATAGCGCCAAAACTGTGGTTGTGCAAAATAAAGTCTGTTTGTAAAAAAAAAAATAAAATATAATTTTAGAATTAGGACTTTTTTCCTTTGAAAGCCTTTGAAGAAAAAAACATTTTTTTAATTTTTCGTTTCTGTTTTTTGGTCTGTAATAATAATAAACATGTAAGGAAAGGCTAAAGTCGGGCGGGCCGACTATATAATACCCTACACCACTCCCTGCGAATAAACCTCGCTTTGATTACTAAACCCAGGTATTTCATGGGAGCAATTTTATGTAGTTCATACATATAACTTATACAGTTAATATAAATTCATCTTTAGTCAAATTTAATGAGTATGGTAAATAATAAAGTAGTTGATCTAATTTGCCAGCAGATATTCCGAGTAAAGTAAATATAACATGAAATGGAAAAATTGATCAAGATCCAATGATAAATACAGATTATACAGCGGTAATAGGATGAATCGGACGGACATTTGAAGGCCTATAACAACACTTGAAGCCTGTGCCAAAACATGCGCCTATATATTTCTCAGTCACGGTAGGTATTCCTAGTTGAAACATATAATGATCTGCAAAATTTGATGAAGATCGGATGTAAGATGTAGTTTCTAGAGCTGTAATAGAGCAGAATGGGGCCCCATTTGGGTTATACCAAAGTATGGACATATAGGCATCTCCCAAACAAGTAAGGAAAGGCTAAAGACGGACGGAGCCTCTATATGATACACCCCACTCATTACAATCAATTCGGTAAAAAAGTGAAATCGGGGAGGATTTTTGAATCATGTAAATGTATGTGTTTGGCAAATGTTAAATCGGAAAGGACATTTGTATGGGGTATATTGATACCTGTAACGATGTGACCCGCTTTCACCATGTACGTTTATTGGTGAAATATAATATGCAAAGTTTGGCCAAAATCGGTTAAACATTTGTATTGGGGCTATTTCTAAATCTGAACCGATCTTACCCACTTTCACCATAGGTGTTTCTAGTTCGATTATAAAATGTTGTGCCAATTTTAAAGAAAATATGGTATAATATGTGGTTTCTAGAGCGGAAAAAGCCAAATAGGGAGCGACATTTTTATGGGGACTATATCTAAATCTGAACCGATCTTACCCACTTTCAGTATAGGTGTTTCTAGTTCGATTATAAAATGTTGTGCAAATTTTAAAGAAAATCGGGTACAGTACGTGGATTTTAGAGCGGAAAAAGTCAAATCGGGAGCGACATTTGTATGGGGACTGTATCTAAATCTGATCCGATTTTACCCACTTTCAGCACATGTGTTTCTAGTTCGATTATTAAATGTTGTGCCAATTTTATAGAAAATCGGGTACAATATGTGGATCTTAGAGCGGAAAAAGTCAAATCGGGAGCGACATTTGTATGGGGACTGTATCTAAATCTGAACCGATCTTACCCACTTTCAGCATAGGTGTTTTTAGTTCGATTATAAAATGTTGTGCCAATTTTAAAGAAAATAGGGTACAATATGTGGTTTCTAGAGCTGAAAAAGCCAAATAGGGAGCGACATTTGTATGGGGACTATATCTAAATCTGAACCGATCTTATCCACTTTCAGTATAGGTTTTTCTAGTTCGATTATAAAATGCTGTGCAAATTTTAAAGAAAATCGGGTACAATATGTGGATATTAGAGCGGAAAAAGTCAAATCGGGAGAGACATTTGTATGGGGGATATATCTAAATCTGAACCGATTTCCTCCAAATTCAATACCGATCGTCCTTGGCCCAAAAAAGTAACTTCTGCCAAATTTCATGATAATCGGGCAACAATTGCGACCTGTATAAAAATACAGGTTAACTTTTATCTTCACGAAATTTCACCCTTGGAAGTTATGATACATTCAGACATTTTATGTTTACTAGAACAAAAGTTATTGAATTTTGGCCGATGGATTTTTATTCTGAACCACTTGCGATGTACAATATTTCATATTTGCACAAAATCGCTTAAAATATGTGGATGCTAACGCAAAGTAAATGTCGGGAAGAAAATTTGTATAGGGGCTATATCAAAACATGGACCAATTTATCATATTACCTATTAACCTCTAGAATCTACATTTTACATTAGAATTTGATCAAAACTTCCAGATTGTGTTATATTAATATGAGCTCAATGACTTCAAAGACAAACAAATCGGCCTCGTCGAGACAAAAACATCGATGTATCACACTTTAAAATCCGTTTATAAATGCAGAAGTTATATAGAACTAGTAAATCAAAAAAAAATTCTTTTTTCAAATCCATGCTTTATGCAAGCAGAATTCTATTGGGCCTAGAAATTCTTTTTTAGTTATCTTTTGTAGAAGGAAAAATTACTGTTACGTTAATAAATAATAATAATAATAATAATAAATAATAATAATAATAATAATTAATAAAAAAAATATATAAAAACGTAACAGTAATTTTTCCTTCTACAAAAGATAACTAAAAAAGAATTTCTAGGCCCAATAGAATTCTGCTTGCATAAAGCATGGATTTGAAAAAAGAATTTTTTTTTGATTTACTAGTTATAACCTTTCTTTACTGTTGTGCTAAGAAAATCCACAGAAAACGTGTAATTTTACAAAGTTCGAATCAAAAATGCGCCTTTCAAATCCCGCCCATTTGCATATTGTCTAAGCAGGTTACAACTAAATAAACACACACAACAATATAGGAAGATCGTTGTAGAATATACTTAAAAAACTGGTTTTAATTTCGTATGGGAAGGGTCACGGCCACTTTCCGCCCATCTCGGTGTCGAAATACTCTAAAACCGGTTTTAATTTCAGATGGGAAGTGTCACGTCCACTTTCCGCCCATCTTTGCACAACTATTTACACTGGATCAACTCACACAAAATTTCAGCACTCTAGGTCTATGACACCTACTGACCACATTCGATTATATGTTTTAACTTCGTATGTGAGGTACCACGCCCACTTTCCCAATACCGTCCATTTCTGGCACAACTACGCAGGTTTATGCTAGATGCACTTACACAAAATTACAGTAGGTGTAATTTTGGTTTTATCTTCATATGGGAGGTGCCACGCTAACTTTTGCATTACCGCCCATTTTAGGCGCAAATACGCACATTGATGCTAGATGCACTTACACAAAATTTGAGCACTATACGTGTCATAGAACTGACACTATTCGATAATATGTTTTAACTTCGTATTCCAATACCGCCCATTTTTGGCAGAACTACGCACATTGATGGTAGATGCACTTACACAAAATTACAGCACTCTAGGTGTCATAGAACTGACTATATTCAATAATAGGTTTTAACTTCGTATGGGAGGTGCCACGCCCACTTTTCCAATACCGCCCATTTTTGGCACAACTATGCGAATTGATGCTAGATGCACTTACACAAAATTTCAGCACTCTAGGTGTCATAGAACTGACAATATTCAATAATAGGTTTTAACTTCGTATGGGAGGTGCCACGCCCACTTTTCCAATACCGCCCCTTTTTGGCACAACTATGCGAATTGATGCTAGATGCACTTACACAAAATTTCAGCACTCTAGGTGTCATAGAACTGACAATATTCAATAATAGGTTTTAACTTCGTATGGGAGGTTCCACGCCCACTTTTCCAATACCGCCCATTTTTGGCACAACTATGCACATTGATGCTAGATGCACTTACACAAAATTACAGCACTCTAGGTGTCATAGAACTGACAATATTCGATAATAGGTTTTAACTTCGTATGGGAGGTGCCACGCCCACTTTTCCAATACCGCCCCTTTTTGGCACAACTATGCACATTGATGGTATATGCACTTACACAAAATTTCAGCACTCTAGGTGTCATAGAACTGACAATATTCAATAATAGGTTTTAACTTCGTATGGGAGATGCCACGCCCACTTTTCCAATACCGCCCATTTTTGGCACAACTATGCGAATTGATGCTAGATGCACTTACACAAAATTTCAGCATTCTTGGTGTCATAGAACTGACAATATTCAATAATAGGTTTTAACTTCGTATGGGAGGTGCCACGCCCCTTTGTCCAATTGGTCTAATTTTTCCATTTCCTTGTATTGTCATCGAAAATGATTAAGTGTGCAAAATTTGAGCAAAATTGGTTGAGAAAAAAGCTTTCAAAAATTGATTTCAAATTTTGTGGCACACAAACATATATAGAAAGTAACCTTATATAAAGCATGGAAAAATGTAAAAGCGCGACCCCTACGTTCGGCATAAAAAAAAAAAATTTTTTTTGAAACTACCTTTCAATAATACTTCATATTTGAAGGTGTACGGCGAACTTTTTTTTTGAGGTACGCCCTACTGTGCACCGATCTCCGGTAAAACACTTAACATGCCGTCATTCCCTCGAGAGGATAAATAACTTTTCGTGGAAATGCCTGCCAATTATCTGGTTGCTCATTTTTTTCTCAGCTCAAAGCGGACATCCGAAAATACCCGCGTTATAGTAAATATAAATATTGATTAAGGAATTTAGCATTTAGCGGCTTCTCCTGGAGGCGACATCATACATCACAATTTCCACTTGCCATAGCTACCTTCCAGCAACCTTCTGCAAGCCAGATAATCGCCGACATCTTGATGTCAAACGGCAAAAAAAACCTTCAACATTTGCTGCTGCCGTGCGAGATGATGGCGGCGATGATGATGATGTGGCTGAGGCTGCTGTTGATGCTGATGATGCCGTAAGTTAATTATAACTTCTTCCCTTATCCTGGACACGGACATAACTGGCGTGTCAAGAAGGCGCACCGCATCTAAATACAAAACGTGACATAATTTCGAAAAGAAAATAGACCACGAAGAAGCTTAAAGGACAATGCAAAAAACAGAGCAACAACGTTGAAAACAACAAACAGGCCAAAATTAAACGAAAATGAAAAAAGACGAAAAACTGCAAAACAAATTTGTTTTGTTAAGACAGTTAAATATTTTATGACAACATTTTTTTTCAGCTCCTCTGCTCCTAATTCCTGTGTTATGGACAAAACAATCTCAACTGGTGAGTTGGGATGAAAACAATGATTTTAGATGGATATTTTACTTATAACCAAGCTGTGGAATAAATGGTTTCTTGTGAAACATTTGACTTTTTCCTTGTGAAATCGAACAGAAACTTTCGTTGTGTTTTTCGATTTAAAAGAAAATTTGTGTTTTTCTATGAGGTGATTATTCACCTGCGTTTCCCTATTTTCAAAAATATGAAATTGTAGACACTTGGGTAATGGGAAATAAAGAATTTTGCAATAAAAAAATTAAACAATTAAATGACGTTCGGCCGAATCTTATATACCCTCCACCACGGATTGCATTCCATAGTATTACCAGTAGATTTAAGGCTGTCGACTTTACAATATTTTTAATGCGTATATAAAGGGTGGTTAAATTGTAAGGGACGATGTTGAATGTGAACCAAGTTTTTTTCTGCATTTCATTTGACATTTCTCAATTTCAGACTAACTCAATTTGAACCAGGGAACGATACACAATCCAGCAGCGATCTAAAGTTATTCAGGCTTATTATGAAAATGGGCGTTCAAATGAAAATGCAAATGATAAATTTTCGAAGAAAATCATCTTCAGTGATGAGGCACATTTTCACCTCAGTGGATTCGTCAATAAGCAGAATTGCCGCATTTGGGCGAATGTTAATCCAAGAGTGTTTGTCGAAAAACCAATGCACCCTCAACGAGTGACTGTTTGGTGCGGTTTATGGGATGGTGGCATCATTTTTATGTATTTTTTCCAAAATGAGGCCGTCAGGCAGTTACTGTGAATGGTCTTCGCTATCGTGAGATGATAACGAACTTTTTATGGCCCAAATTGGAAAATATGGATGTGGACGACATGTGGTTTCAACAGGATGGTGCGACTTACCACGAAAACGTAACAATGGCTCTTATGCGCGACAAATTCAATGGCTGTGTTATCTCACGTGGTGGCGATGTCAATTGGTCGCGAAGATCATGTGCTTTGACACCGTTAGACTTCTTTTCGTCCGTCCGTCTGTCTGTCCGTCTGTTGAATGCACGCTAGCATCTAAACGAAAGGAGCTAGGACGTCCAAATTTTCCATAAATGCGTCTTA